>WBMW01005290.1:434314-464578 GCA_013396635.1 Penelope pileata
GGCTGCTGCTCAGGGACTGGCTGGGCATCAGCGAGCCATTGCTTTGTGTATCCCTTGTTTTTGTAAATATGTATGTATATATTTATTACTACTGTTATTTTATTTCTTTCTTGGTCTTAGTTTTATCTCAACCCATGAGTTCTGTATTTTCTCCTAATTATCTCCCCCATCCCACTGGGGGAGAGGTGAGTGAAGGACTGTATGGAACTTCGCTATCTGCTGGGTCAGACCACAACACAAATCCACCTCCATTTTTGCCTTTATAGAGTTTATACTTCCCACTTGCTTCTCTCCAACCTTTACAGAAAGTAACCAGCTCATTCTCACACTCCCTGTCCATTCCCAGATATACCAAGTATCTCCAGGTAATGTCTAGAACCACAACCTGCCTACTTTCAGGCAGGTGAGGCAATAAATTAACTTAGTTCCTGGACCAGCCACCAGAATACACTGAGTTTTAACTTCCCCCACCACTCATGTATGCCCACAGGGAACCCCGTGCACATCCACCCTGAGCAGCACCCACATGCTGGAAGCACACATGGATGAACACGTTGATGCACTCCATGTAGCAGCTGCTGCCGCTGGAGACAGAGCCCCGCTGACAGATGCTAGGATTGTTGTGGCATGTGGTTACAACGCACTGCTGTGACTTGCAGCAGTTCTGACATCTCCCCTTAATGGTACTGGGCACATTCCCTCCAGATGCTCCAGTGCACAGCCTGCCTACCCAAAACAAAGCCGCTCAAATAAACCCCCAGCAGACTGAGGAAAGCTGCTTTGGGCTGCGCTCGGCCACAGCAGGAGGGTCCCAATCTGTAACAGATGACAACATCGCCCACAGACTGCAGAGCCCAACGCTCCCGTCCATTACTCCAGTCCATCAGCTTCCAACTGCACTACGAGCAGAAGCCATACTGTCAATGCAGATTATGATGGAGCTTAATATGTGTTAAGTGTACGGATTATAAATACACAGGAGCAAAACACTGCTGCAAGAAGCTCGAACATTGTTTAACAGCAATTAGTTAGGGACAGCTTCATCAAAAACCAGCTGCTATCTTTACTGAATGAATAACACCACTGTATAGGCATAGGAAGCCTCAGAGCTAAGAATTAAAGAAAATAATTGTCAACATTTAATCAAAAAAGCCATTGAGAAGAGGCTGATGTTTTCAGACAATCACTGATCTGTTGGACATTTCTGAAACGCCCACCTGGAGTACCAAGGATGGAGCAGGGGTAACGCCAGGTAAGCACGCGGAGCTCTCTCCCCTGACACTCGGGGGGAGCACAGCAGTGTTTGTAAATAACAGTGCAGCAGCACACAGCCAACAGCACAGATGGAAGCCGGGTCAGCCCCCCAGACCTACAGGTTACAGAACCATTCAAGGAACCAATCAATAGGCCAAGTCACTTCCAGACCCTGTACCAGATGTTTCTCCCGTAAAATGAATTTTTTATTCAACAGAATTAAAGGTTACACACTGCTGTTACAAAGGGTCTCTTACATGTCCAATTAGATTGGCAACATTAAGATCATTTTATTTTCAGCTTTATAGATTTTCAAAACATGTACAAATAATACACTCATTACAAAATCGCTGAAGTTTCTCCATGAACATCCACCAAGCATGATCCCAGCACACAGATAAATGACGGCTACAGAAAGCGTTACCGCAGCAACAAGCGGTCTTTAAGACAGTCACTCTTTCCAGACACATTACAGTGAAAACAGTTTTTTCCCTTTGCCACATCCAGCATTTAAATGATTTTTTTTTTTTTNGCCTGAAGATAAAATGCAGGAAGTAAACTGACTGTGGAAGTCAGGAGGCACTCAGACGCCCTGGAAGGGAAAAGAAGGAATATTTTTCAAGTTTGCTAATTCAGGGGTAAAAATCCCTGAGAGCCAAAAAACAAACCCGTTTTCTTTGATGGAAAGGTGTTTGGCAAGAGACTTACCTAACAGCTTGTGAAGATAAATGGTAAGAGGGCAGAGCAACAGTGAGACAACACAAGCAAACCAAGCTGGGTGGGTCTAAACGTAACGCCAGCTACCCGGGAACGCGGCAGCGGGGCAGCCCAGGAGGCACCTCACAGACTTGTAGGAAAAGCATCCAGCAGAGAGAGATGCAGAGACACAAAGCATGAGATGTGCACATGTCAGCCTTGTCAGTAAGGTGGGAAAGACTTCTACAGCGTATGCCAAGAACTGTAAGCCCACTTGATTATAAACAGTATAGAACTGATCTCAAGAGTTAAACTAAAACCAAGATTAAATGAAATATTGCACTCCAGATCCAAAGTCACTATCAGGCCATTAATTACTAGAAGCCAGAAATTAGAAAACCGAAACCAACAGATCTATGCCTATTGTATAGTTTGATGCCAGTGCAGAATTGCTCAGCTCTAAGTGTTTACCAGAATAGCTCTCTGAATTCATCTGAACCTGGAAACCGATGGAGAAGCACAGCCCTGCCCTCCCACCTGAGCTGCTGTTGGACATTGAGCAGCTCCACTGCTTCCGCTTTTTGTCCTAACACCCCAGCAGGGCCTCTTCCTCCCTACAGGGTTAGCCAGGCCCCCTGTGACAGCCTTCTCCCTAAGCCTGTTGTGTGTGTAGAAGTTGCACCACTGCATTACGACGCTGACTTTCAACGCTATTTAACATGCAGGCAGGCCAAGCTAACCTTGACCAAACGTCAGCACACCCATGGTGTTCACTGAGGTTGAACCAAGCCTCCAGAACAGAGGGAGAGAACTGCAGCACTCCCAGGTTTTTGAAACGTCAGGAAGTCTGTTACATCTGAAAGAGATACCAAGCACCGCGATACGCAACGCTCAGAGGAAGTGTGGCACAAATGGTGGGAGTGAGCCAAAGCAGACCATCCACATATCAAGACCTAACCCTGAAGGGCAAAGTAGGTTTCATGACTACAGGTGGCTATGACCAGCTACAGGCTTAGAACTACTAGCAACTAAACACAGAGTCTTAAGAGCAACCTTCAGGTTCTGGCCAAAAGGCTGAATGAACTGCCACCAGGGAGGAACGATGGAGCCTGAAACTGGGTCATCTTTCAACGAAGCAGAAAGCAACCATGATTGTTACGTGGGGCCCTCTCACCAGCTATGCTTATTCAATAGCAGGGCAGGACTTGAAGTAACAGATACTGATAGCATGGGTCCTGTGCTATTTTAAATATTGTAAAGTAATTCCGTGTTAAGTAATTTCCTTAAGAGGTTAATAGTCAAGCTGTGCCAGCCCCGCTTCCCTTCTTTTGTAGGGGAGCTCAGGGGCTGCAACAGCTCTGCATACCCATTGTGTGCTTATTTACCAGAAGAGGAGCAGCAAGTTCCCAGAGCTCTGCTGAGTACTAGTTTTTATTAAAAGCCCTTAGGAAAACAGCAGCTACAGAGGAACACATCGCCTTTCTCTGCGAGGCATTCTGCAGTGTGCTTTCACGGAGCGAGAAACACCGAGCTGTTGCAGCTTGATTGGTAAGACACTTCCCTCTAAAAGAGGATTATTTTAGGATATTTGTTCCACGTAAGATAGAGGCGTGCAGTTTTATGGAAGGAGTGCTTCCCTAAAAGGGCTCCAGACTCCAGGCTTTTGCCCTAGATTTAGGTCACTGGTAATTGGACATGTGTGGAAAATGCACGGGCTCGGTTCAGTGTTGCTTAATTAATTTCTCAGTCTGTTGATTTGGCAGCTGTCCTACAAAACAGAACAGTTGGATATTTAAACTCATACTGAAAGGACACATCACGACAATAGGTAACCACCCAAAAATAAACCTGACTTCTGGACTAGTGAAATAAATATTTGAAATTGCCTGAAAATAAAAAGTTTTAATTGCTTGGGTGAGGCTAACAGTTTTGTCAATTAAAAGATGTAACTTCTCTATAGCATTCAGATTGGGGAGAAAAAGTTATTTAAAAAAAATAATAAAAAAAAAAATCAAGCACAGACTTAGCCAAGACTTTCTCACAATGAAGCACAGAATTGACAGGTGCCAAATTCTTGTAACCACTGAAGCAGAATCAACCACAGCAAGTGTCTGCCTGGGCCGTTATACTCCCAACCAAGCGGCCACTGCAGCAGCCCCAGGTCAGAGAGCGCTGGGGAGACAGAGCGCTGAGCAGCTTTTCGAGCTGTGCTGGGCACCCTTTGAGGTTGTAACTGCTCTTGAAGCAAGATGTCTGGGATAAAGGCAAACTCATCCACTTCACTACGGATCAGAATTCCTGCTCCCAGACGGCTCCTGCCACAGCCTGTCCATCACTTCTGGAAGGACACAGAACACTCACTGAGCTGAGCCCTGCCCATCCTGCCAAGCTCTGTGCTGGAGCTCGCCTGGCTGCCATCTATTTACTTCCCCTCAGGTCCCACCTGCTTTAAGGTAGTTTTGGCTTAAGCCTAAACAGCAAAAGGAGAACAGGCAGCTGCCTCTCTGCAGGAACTTCTCTCACTGGTCACCCTGGGGGCTGAATTGGCAAAGCTGTCTGGGCTTTGTGAGGCAGTGCTCCATGCAACAGCCTTACGTAACTTCACTCACAAACTGACTGCAGCAAAATACTTACTCTGAATCAGGAAATATTGTGGTTTTTTCATGAAGAAACTGGTTGTGTGCCCAAGAGATAATTTTACAGCATTTTAAAGCTGACCTAATATGTCTACCTTGATTTAAAATCAAAAGGCATCCCAACTCTTCTCTAAGTGAACTTCCAACAAAAAGGCCTCAAGACTGAAAGATCACTTTTAACAGTATTGGAAGGGAACAGATCATTTTAAAAGCCTTATATACAGGGATACTCAGATGGTTCTTAAAGTAAAAACCGCATACAACAACATTTGCAAAAAAGCTTAATATAATCTTTTGACTCCATAAACTCTAAACAATAAATATGAAAAATGTACATGGCACATGAGAGCAGCTAAATGTTAAAACAAGTGCAAATTGGTAACATTTGCCTATATTGTCAGTGATTTTTGTTTCCCCAGTGTGATATAACACAAGCTTAATATACATGATGCTTTTCAAAGGAAAACTATAGAATCAAGGTGATACAGGACGTGAAGGGCAGACAACAAATACCAAGGCACAAGAACCTCTCTTGTTGCAACCCTGTAAGGCACCACTGTGCAAACATGAAACAACCAAAACCTGTAGTGGAAAAAAATTTAAATATGAATAAGCTAATTGAAATATGACTGTCTCTTTGGGAACACAAAGACTTATGAAGCTTTATTTACATTTATAGGCTTTCAAAAAACAAAATAGTGAAACAGTGACTTATACTCACCAAATACAGGGGTCACAGTTAACGTTACCCGGACAGCTTCACAAGTGCAATTCAGCCATCACCTACACTGGCCCTGGTAACAGAGTCCTGGATCCAACTTGGTGTGAAGGGGAAAACTGCCAATTACGTCAAGTTGTGTGGGGCACAAAGCAGAAATTTTAACAAAACAGACTTTAGGGATTAGGATGAGAATAAATACTTTTCATTTGTAACCAAAAAGGATTTAAATGCAAAGATAAACAGCCAGTAGCATTTATCTAACACCACATCTTAATACCTGAAGGCTCATTTTGTACCTCTACTTAGGATCTGGGCACTGGCATTGTACTTCTGTTCTGATACCTGCTCAGAAAACCCATCATGAGACAGAATCTGACAAAAACCTTCTCCTCTACTAAAGGGAGACAGACAGAGTTAAGTTTACATACTGTAGATTTCCCTTTTTTCTTGTGTCAGGAATTCTGCTACATCCTTCTAGATTAAGTTTTTGTCTATTGACATGATCTCCAGACTATACTGAAATTGCTTAAAAATGCACAGGTTGAACAAGTTTTTACAAGGTAAGAGGGAAGCTTCGCTAATACCTAAAATTTTCTTTTAAAGAAAGATTTAGTATGAGGCACTCAGTTTCTCATGAACTTCAGACAAAGATTTTTTTGTACTTGGGAGCACTGTCAGTACACTACACTTCCAGAACTTCTGCTTCCGTTCTTGGAACTCGAACAACCGCAGAGCACACAGTTAAACAATCTGAACAGTCAAGTTCCATTCAGATAGCGGCTAAGTTTTTTCTTACGTGTTTTACTCTCTTTATTCCACACTTAAATACTTGCCACAAATCAAAACATTCAGGATCAGACACATGACCTCTAGCTTCAATTACGCTCCCTCTACTGAGCTGCCAGAGAGCAAAATCAGGCCAATCTATTATATTTTAAACAATAGAGGAACTGGAAGAATGAACAGTCTTCAGTAATAAGTTAACATTCATACAGCTATTTGCTGGAAGGCTGCGCCAGCTTAGGCATGCTTCATTCCCCATACAGGAATTTTAAGGAAAGAACAATTTGAGCAAATATAATGTAAACAGAGTCAGGTTATGGACTACAGTAGTCACAGACACCAATATTACTGATCTGATAGGTTTAAGGCCAACAGTTTGTGATTTGAAATATTATACTTCTCCATGGCACTTAATATACTGAAAATTAGTACTGGGTGACATTTAACTAGGGTATACATAATTTTATCAAGTGATGTATGTACACAGACATAGCTTCAGTTCCTAAAATACAAAGTTCAAGTTTTCTTGCCCAAATAAAATCAATTTGTGAGAGACCACCTGTGTTTTCCTATATTGAATAACATAACTGTTTAATTTAGTGCAAACCGACCTAAGTCCAAAAACATACCGACCATCCGACTCCTTGATTTTCAGTCACTGCTTACCAAATGCATTTCGAAAGAAATAGGGGCAACTGCACTTTTTAAATATATACATATAAAGAACAGCAAACACCTGACAAATGAGCATGCTGTTCTAAGTCTACATTAACAAAACTTGCCGATATACAAATCAGGTGTTGGCCATGCAGCACAGACCCATTCTCAAAGATAATCCATCTTTCAACTCAACCAGTCCAGAAGAGAAGAGCGCTGTGCCAGATTTCAACAGGTCATCCTGGCCACTCCGTACTCCAGGCTGACAATAGCAGGCTCAGCTTTTGAGAACTCTTCCATTAATTCACTGTAGCGATTATCTGCTGTGTTGCTGCCCTCTATAGTTCTTACAGCATCATTCAGAGGGATCAGAGGCTGGTCCTTCTTGAAGCACGGCGGGGTTTTCAGTGCTGTGGGTGCAGGACGAACAGACTGCTGATGTTCTTTCACAAAGACTGCATCTGACTGACCACTTCTCCGCTTTATTTTCTGAAATGCAGAGAACAGTTACTAACAGTGAGCATCCCTGATTTCACTGATGATATTCTGTGTTGAATGCAAACAAATCCAATTTTTTCCACTTGCCAACTCTGCTTCTGCAGAATCCTTTATTATACACCCTAGACTAGATACATAACAGTATTAAGTGCTACACCATTGGTTAAGCCAACATTTTTCCACCGTTTACAGCAGATGCTACAAGCACTGCATGCTTACAAATATGCAGCTAAGCAGAAGGCAGAAAGGTTGCTTCATAGTCCATAGGGAAGAAGAGATTCTTCCAGGATTGTCCCTTGCCCGGTTGTTATTAGGACAGAAATACATTTTGGAGTACAGACAGAGGCCTCAGTACTATCAGCAAGCAGGGAGCTTGCAGCAGACAAGGGGTCTCTTTTGGAGGGAAAAGGCCACGTCACAAGCCCTTATATCCTTCCTAAAAACTTTCTGAAAGACTTAATTAGAAAGTAGATAAAGACCTATCCTGCAAGCACAGCAGAAGAGAAGAAAGATTTTTAAAGAAAGAAATTTAAAAAAAAGAATTTTTAATGAAGAAAGTTTTTAAAAGAACTCAAACCATCTCACCCAGAACTGAGATATGGAAATAGTTAACTATTTTTCCTGTTGATGTATTCATGCTCTATTAAAACCTAGACTGAGTTCAGAAGACTTCACTATCTTTAACACTAACGTTTTTGAAAGTGGAGACAGCAGTGGGAATGTCTACACAAATATTTTAAATTGTTTCTTCATTCAGGTGAAGTTCACGCCTTAAAGCAATATCCCAGGAAAGTCTCAGTTTTGAATTTTCATCTCACTTCATCTTGAATTTTCCACCCTGCTTTACAAATTATGTAAAAATTTTAAGTAGACAGTTAAGACTTCAAACACTTTAATATTCAGAGAGGTGAATTCATTACGTTACGATAGAATTAGTTTCATAAAAGCTTCTCCATCCCCACCCAACACAACATACTGGAGTTAAGCGTCATCATTTCTAGCAACCAAAAAACCCTGATAATTTACATTACAAAACTTTTGAGTTTCTTAAAAGGTTTTGGAGTTTAAGCACCCTAATTGGCCTAACAAAGCATAAGTTAGGCATTGCTCATTAATCCACAGCAGAATCAGGTGAGATGTTCTGTTCAGTCCTTCCTGGCTGTTTACTGTAGTAAACCAGTAGAAGTCAGAAAACTGGTCTTTGGATCTACCTCTATCTGTAAATAAAAGCATTGCAGCGTATATATCCCATAATTACAGTAACTTAATTGTGTGCAACTGCATATGAAGTTAAGGGAAGGACAATACTTAGAGCCTTCTGGTTTAGTAGCTACAACTGAAATAAAAGTTTTAGTCTACTTAGTTTTGCACCACAGCTTGTAGCTCTGACGGGTGCCTGTCTTCTAAGGTAAGCTTCACAGATTTATGTTAAACCATCTCCTGTTATGCTTTCATAGTAGAAGCAGTTCTACATAATATAGTTCTTCGGTAAGGTAAAATAAGTTGTATTTAAGAGCAGAACATCAGCTGCATAATTAGACATTCAGCACAGAAGCATGCAATGAAAGATAAATTCAACATTAATTAGAGCAAGTGCCAGGACATGCAACAATAGCATTCATATGAAAGATAGCAGCATTTCTACAGGCTTTATACATGAATTTGAAGAACAAATCACAAGTAAATACAGTTATTTTGTAACACTTACAGCTTCCAGTTCTTTAATGTCTTCCTCCAGTTGTTTATTTTGTTCACTCATGTTCATGATAAGATTAAACACAGACTGCCTGGGATGCATACTTCGATCAAACTGATGGTACATATTTCTCCAAAACCTGCGTGCAGCAAACAGTTAACTATGTGCAATATAAACAACATTGAAGAAAAATACTGTACATAACCCAAACTTACTTGAAATTGAATGACACTGTATTAGGCTCCAAAAGAGTTAGTTCTGGAGAAAAATCTGGATTATACAGAGGATTCTTGTACTTCTTTTGCTCATCCAGAAGGAATGGCCACAAGGAATACGTCTTCTCTTTTAATCTTAAGGAAACAAGAGATCAAGACACTGACTAAGTAAAAACCAGCAGCTTTGTGCTCCACATAATAAAATTCATCTTTGATTTTTTTTAGTAAGTTACCAGAGTTATAAATCTTAATTTTAATTAAAAATATTTAATTCAACTTCTTCCTGTCATGTGCTAAGGTTGGACAGAACTACCAGTTACAAAAGAAATAGTGCTTCTGCTGTGCAAGTTTGGCCTCATTGCAATAGATGCTTTTTAAATATTTTAAGACAAAAATGAGCTGATGAAAATGTTCCAGAAGTTTTCCAACTGAAAGCATTGAGACATTCTATTAATGCTTTTGACTGGCAAGGACTAGTCTTTAACAGGCAACAATTTTAAAGTTGCCTAAAAACAGATTAGGGGAAGGGAGTGAGGTGACGCTTCCAACATAAGCTTACTCATTTTTAGGAAAGGAGGGAGAAAGATGCCTTGACTTTCCCTACAAAGGATGAGCAAGGGATTTTCTCCTCAAATTATAAAAAATAAAATTCTTCAGCAAGCAAAAGCATGAGAAGCACTGACATTCCTCAATGCTGTTCAACATCACTTTCTGTACTACCAACCCTGCCAGTTTACTGCTATTCAGAGCCCAACAGAGAAGATTCACAGGAGTTCTAAGACACTACAATGTGTCTGCTTACTTCAGTTCTTCTCGCTCTTTTTGGCAGTTTCCAAGGAAATTTCCAAACTGGCATGAGTGGACGTGTTCATGGATCTGAAGAAGGAAAGCTTCATTGTACTCAAAGGCTTGTGGGAACTGCTCAGTCAGATTCCACACACTTTCTAAAAACTGAGTGAACACTGGCGAGATCTCTTTTGGATCGCCATCCAACTGACAACACCTGAAATAGATTCCATAAACAGATACAAACCAGTTTAAGTTAGCAATTGAGAACAAGTGCAAGGGTGTTTCTTTGATCATTTTTTTTTTTTTTTTTTTAAAACTACAGCATGTTAATTTGACACTACTTTTGGTTTGGAGATTAAATACCTAACTTGAGAACTGGGACAATTCTCAAATAGAAATAAGCCTAAATTTGACCTATTCCTCTTTAACTTGTAAGTAACCACACCTGCATTCAGTAAAGATGAGCAACACAAGGTAATTATGCTCCTTCGTGCCTACTACTTTCACAGTCAATATTTGACATATATCAACTAAAAGCAAGCTAGTAGATACCAGCAAGCTACCGTCATATCTGGTGAGACTCAGAGCATGGAAAAGACAGAGCTCTTGTCATACAGCATTTCTAAAAGCAACCATTATTTCATCATTATAGGTAAGGATAAATGCAAACTCGTTTTTAAGAAAAGATCAAAACTTGAACAGTGTTTTATATTGTCTAAATTTTTGGAAGGTAGCTTGGTTTCTGTCTTGCGCTGTCTATGCCTATATGTAGATCTAGCTGCAGTCATGAGCATCTAAGAGCAAGGTACCAGTGACATGAGAAAGCCATGCTTGTAATATAAAACAACTACCCACTAGATATTTAACTAAATACCAATACACAAAGTGCAATGTCTACTGAAAACGGGTTACACATCGCAAAATTTCTAGCAACAATACAGTAGTTTAACATCCACAAGCTGTTTGTCCTTTTTTTCTTTTAATACATAGTATTTTGCATTAATATTATGGCCTAAGTCACTTTTATTGCAATATTTATCACTCAGTTCACCATATACACTTTTCTATATTGAAAGAGCAAACTACCTGTCAGAGAACTTGTGTCCGAAAGAAATCCAGTCCTTCTCTATCAAGACCTAGAGGATAAAAGAACAAATTACCTAAAGCAAAATTTTATTAAGTCTTGCATCTATAGAATTAACCTCACAGGCTATCAGTACGCTGTATTTTGAATCTGACTCAGACTAACTACAGTGGGAACAATTACTTGTCACTAAATTTTCCTGGAAGAATTTTTCCCCCCTCTACTGGAGATTTGCAAATCACATTTCTAAAACTAGTAAAAAGAGCTTAAGTTGACAATCAGAAAACTACTGTTAAACCAGACTCACCATAAGCATACTAATGCCATACAGTTTTATCTAAATGGATTCACTTTTTTTGTAAATTGATAACTGATTTAACTGCTAAGTATGGAAAAAAATTTAGTATTACACTCCTGCTATCATAATTTACACAAAATCACACAATCTTAACATTTTATAGTGGTTTAATTGCTAATATCAACAGTTCTTTTTTTTTTTTTTTAAATCATTCCAGTTGCAATATCAAGCAGCAAAAAGAACAAAGACTGATTGCTCTTTGCAGAGGGCTTCCCAAAATTCTAATTGTCAGGACTACAAAAGACAAGATGAGGTCCCTAAAGATTACAAACATTCTCACTATCCACGAGTAATTTAATCTCTTTAATTCCTTCTCAGTCTAGTTTAGCTGGCTTCTGCCATTTGTGGCAGTTAGTTTGTAGTCAATACATGGAACTACTTTTGTGTGTTAACTAAGGTGTTCCCATAACACCTTGTACTGCCATGGCAAAGACACAGTTGATTTTCCCACTCTGAAAGTAGAAATAACCACACCAAAATCCTTTATTCTCTCTCTTCACGAGAATGAAGTTGCTTAGGTTGCTAAAATATGTTCAGATCTCTGTTACTGTGTGCAAGGGATGTTATTTTTAGATTTTAGTGATATTGATTTGGGACAAGAGATGAAAGCGCATAGGTGCTAGAATTTAGTATATCTCATAAGCACTTTGGAATTCCTGTATTTCATAGGTAAGCTTTTTGTTATTTTGGATGAAAGAAGCAGTTATTGTTTTTTGGGCACCTTGCAGAAATCTGGTATTAGAATTTCAGTTTTTTAAGTTATTTAAAATACGTACTTCTTCACAGCAAACTATTTCTGAAGCAAAGACATCAGTATTCTGCAAATCTGATTTTATATTTGTAATTATAAAAAAGCATCAGAACAGTTACGCTGTTCACTTTCACACTCATTCTACATTCTTTCATTTACCAAGGAACAATTCAACAGTTCAACAGCTTACTTACCATGAATCCTTTGATTGTCCTGTAATAGGAATCTAGTAAGAGAGCTCCAAGAGAACAAACTTGGGAAGTCCTATCCCAGCCATCTGAGCAGTGCACTAACACACTTGCACTCTCAACTGCTATTGCCTGCAAAACAATTGTTCGCTCATTGAATGCTGTGTTACTTAGATTGTTTAGACAGAATTTAGCAAATACACACAAAAGCTACATTTACCCAAAACACACAGTATAGTATATTCAACACAGCAAGAAAAATATTATGGGAAAAGGTATTAACTGCTACCAGTAACGTAGGCATCTCTGCGCTGAAATGCAGAAAATTCTCTATTAAAGGAAATTCCACTGCCTCCTTTGCAAAAGGTAACAGACTTCTACAGTGGTTCCCATTTCTCTTTCTACCCCTTATAAAACTAGAAACATCCTCGCAATGAACGCTAAAAGTTCACTGTACGTTACAGACCAAATAGTTTTAAACAAAAAGTTAAGGACCAGGAAGAGGTCATTAGCTTCAGCTAAGAATTTAAACCTTGTTAACCCAAGTATTTGAGGATCACTTGGATCTTCAGGAGAAGAATCCACTTTTAACTGAAGTACCTTTTGCTAATTTCAGCTGGAGAAAAAACACAGCCTTTTTTTTTTTTTCCTCCCTTCGTGTCAAGCCCTTAGTGTCATAGGTGCCTGGCAAGGGCAATTGTTCCTTCAAATTCTTTAAAATCAGTCCCATTTTATTTCCAAATGAAGTCAAAATAACCAATTTGTCTTCTCTGCAATTATTGCCCCATAAGTTCCATTTTCCAGAGTACAATAAATAACAGTTTGTTCTGTATACCTTCAGATGGGTTACGTAAATACCTGAAAGAATCAGGGACCGTAATAATCCCTTCATCTCCTATTCAGGTGACCAAACAGCATTCAAAAAAAAAATTCCTAAACATTAACTAGCATATCCAACCGTAAAGAAATATGTGGGACTTAAAACACATCAGATATGTGCACGTAATTCAAGTGACTCCCTCTCTGTAAAAAAAAAAAGTCAAAGTGAAGAAAATAAACTGTATTTGCAGCGTTTCCCACTTTACACAGCATTACAGCATATCAATCTGCCCTCACACAAAGCAGCAGCATACAAATTACCTTGACTAGGAAGACAGCAGCATCCAACACAGCTTTGATATGACGCAGCCATCCAGAACTCTCCAAACCAGACAAGAAGTCATTGACAGACAAACCCTTTGTGCCACTGACTGAAAGAAACCAAGAGTTAGGTAACTGTAAGCAGTTGCAGCTTCCTATTATCCTGCAAAGGAAAAAGGGCATTAAACAATATAAAATTATTTTTCTAGGTTCTAAATTGATTTGAAATCTCTTCCAGGAAACCACTGCACTCAGATATGAGTGAAGCAGCACAAAGTACGTTTTCCATCCAAAATCCTGCTCTGCAGAACTACAGCAATGACAAGAGATGAGAGTAAGATCTTCATGCCTGTCTGACAAAATACTCCAAGTAAACACACTGGTTACCCCCAACAGAGAGCTATAACCCTTGTCCTACTAAGAGGGACAGATGCCAAGAAGCTTACCAGAAATGCTTAAAAATTATTACTACTATTACTAATGAAGTAGCCATATCCAGAAATCAGTTTCAAAGCAGGTAGAACACCAGTTTCACCACTCTCTCCACTCTACCTAGGAGAATAAAGAGAGTGCAGTACAAGGAGAAGGAGATGAACTGAAAGCCACATAGATTTTGTCTGCCTCCAGAACCGACATGCTTCAATACTGACTGATCTCTACCATTCTTCCCCAGTGTACTTTGATCCCATAACAATGAGACCAACCGAGGGGGCAGAGAAGAATTCAAATTAAAGGCAAGCTGCCTTGCAGCACAGCTGCAAGAAGTGTTGAGGTAGACCAATAACTTTCTCACAGGGATGCTTACCAATTCAAAAATGAGACAGATAACCCAGTTCTTGCAGGACATCAAGCACCTACCAAATGCAGAATCTGATTTTTCACTAGTAATTTATTTTAACACATCTTGAACACCACCTTACAGCTGCATTATTGTCTAAACACAACTAAACACAAGGAACTTGGGGTGGTGGAATTTACCACCTGATATATCTTCATCTAATTCTTAGAGATTATGCCTGAAACTGAAATCCACAAAAGTACCTGCCAGACGAAAACTACTTTCTACCAGGCTATTTATAGTCTCAAATAAAAAAAGACTCCGTAGCTGAAAGCTAGCAGCAGAGATACTCATACAGCAGCTGTAAAATAACCATTATCTCTGAATATGGGAGGAAATGAGTCAGCAGAAGTCAGGGACAAAACTCACCAAGTCATTCTGTGATGCAGTATCATATTCAGCCAAGCAGCCCAATGTAACGAAGACTACGAGCTCTCAAGAAACCACTGCCTTCTGGAGCTTTCATGTATTCACCCTATGTGGTTTTTAGCTTTCAGTTATACAAATTTTGGTATACTCCCTATTGTTCAAGGAGACTCATAACACCAGTTGCTGCTGAATGCTATAACAAAGATAAGGTTCCAAGTAAGTAATGCAGCACCTTTTCTAAAGCCTATAGGTCTTCCTCAGCTAGAAAAAAGAGCTAGCGAAGCACAGCACAATAAAATAACAAAACATTGAGATATCCCTGGATACAAGACCTAATTTTAAAGGGCAGCCTGTAAATGTCAGTAAAACCAGCAAAAGCTATGCTAGTTTTCTCTGGTCTTTGAAAAATAAAATAGTATCATTAGGCAAAAGTTGTGCTTCTGAAAGGTCCTCCATGCGATAACAAGGAGGAAATCTGCTGAGAACTAGCTAAATCCTTTCAAGCTGTACACTCAGATTGTGAAAAAACTCTCTCAACCTGTCGTTCAACATACCTGTTTCACTGCTCACTGGGGAACTAAAAAAACCATTAACACTTTTGTGCTGAAAAGTCATTTCCAGGCCCTCACATTCTTCAAAAGAGTCAAAGATGACTTACAGCACCATTAAGTTGTTTAGTTACTTCACAATAACTATTCTTAAAGATAGTTTTGGTTATATGGATCCCATCATAAATACATTCATTAGATTACAAGGGAAACCAGGCAGATTTAGGCAGAGCTTAGGATCAGAAACATGCTGAAAAAAGAACAGTTGTTTGTTACAAATAAACCAGAGTACAGTCCCAGTTACAAAGACTCTTGAAAGAACAGGGTCATTGGTATCACATTTCTGATTAGAGAACATTCAGTTCAGCTTATCTAGGAAAAAGCTCGTACACAGAAGTTAGACAGTATTTTCCTCATTCGAAGCTATGAATCATTTTCACAGCATTTTCTTCCCAATCACTTTACAGACATATTTCTGCAGGTGTCTGTAAAGTTATTTATTGCATGCCTCCATAAGTTTTAGAAGTCCTCTCTACCACTAAAGATGCATATTTCATATTTTCTCTGGAAGACTTAATTCCATTCCCCCCTTCCAATATTCCAAGAGGGACCCAGTAATAGTAACAGCATCCTTGCATTAGGAACAGTATTTAAAAGCATACAGGAAATCCAGGAAAGCCATTTCATCTTCTTGCCTAGCTACAGGTTTTAAGTTTACCTGCTAAGAAAAAATAAGCTACTAAAAGACATCCTGGACAGTCACCAACAGGACTTAGTTGAGTAGATTCATGGTGCACTTTAGATGAAAACTCTTCTGGCTATGGACTCAGTATAAACAATCACCAATAGTAGAAACAGCCATGAAGTGTTTTGCCTCTACTGTTCCTACATTAAAAGTAGAGTTTAATGTATATTCACAGTAACAACAGTGAGCAACAACAGCTGCCTCGGTTAAACAACCCAAGAGATTTCTGATCGTTTTTGCCTTACTGCTGTTACGCAGGGTTTTTTAGGACATGAAAACACCTCACACGAAATCCCTCACCTTTAGGTCTACTGTATATCAGAGAAAGTCTGAAGGGCCAAAGACAGCAATGTTCGGGAGTCAAATGATCTAGCAAAACACTCTTACCGTAAAGTCTGTTTGGCAACAAATATGAATGAACAAATTTGTGATGGCAAACCAGAGAAAACATCTACTTAGACTGACATTCAACAAAACCATAAAGAGAGACTTCCATACAAGTATAAGCCTTCCCCACGACTAAAAATATTAGGATAATTCTAGAAGGCAAGCACTTAAATACATACTGTAAGTCACATGTAGAAACCTGCATTCTGCCACTGTGCTCTAGTCACAGCACTAGTACTCCACCAAGTGTGTTAGATATGTTTTCAGCTGTTTACCTTAATAAACATTAAGGGAACTAATTAGAAAAAGGTCATTAATGTAGATTACCTCACCACTTCCACCACACTGTGACAGGTAGTGGTACTGTGAACAGGCTCAACGTACCCCCCCCTTCTACCAAACACTCTGTAAGACTCATCTACAAGCATGGGAATGGTTCATTAAGACAGAGTTTTAAGTTTTGAACAGACCATACAATTACTGTGAGTCCTGTGCAAATAAGTGCTCCTTGAAGAATTGGTATTCTATATACAAATACATGTCTACATACATAAGTGGGTGTATATACACCTGCATGTACACATGCACACATACGTGGAAAACTGAGGTCTTTCCCCACAAGCCACTGACATAGTAACCAAGTTCACTTGATAAGTGTTGCTCTGTTCTTTCTTCAAAGTGTCATTCATTGAGCTTACAGTTTAAAGGTAAAGGTTTAAGGTAGTTCAGAACAGAAGACGGTTAACTGGTGCTAAACAAGAAGCTTCAATAAAATACTGAAATCTCAATACAATTTAAGATATTAAATACCTCAGACGAATACTTATTTTTATATATGTTTTTATAGTAAAAAGTTAGAACATACCTTCCAAAAGTTTTTGTAAGCTGGATCTCATTACATGAATATTTTCAATTCCAACAAACTGGAACCTAATGTTAGAGTAGTTGTCTTCATTTTCATAGCCCTTCCCAGCAGCTCTGTTTGCCATTGCATTAAGCTTAAAAGAGCAAAATTGAAA
The DNA here is from genome assembly GCA_013396635.1 of Penelope pileata. Lineage (NCBI taxonomy): Eukaryota > Metazoa > Chordata > Aves > Galliformes > Cracidae > Penelope > Penelope pileata. Next base: position 451,687 of record WBMW01005290.1, read on the forward strand.
TATTGAAAAATAGCCCTCAAAATAAAATGTCAATTTAGGAAATAAAAATCATATAATTTCAGTGGAATACACTAGGTAAAAAACACACAAGAACAAATACTAAACAATTTTTAGTAAATTAGCAGTTTGTTAGGCATTCAAGTATAAGAAAGGTATGGTACACACTAAGTCTATATTCAAAGCTGACATATCTGAATAATGCATTTAATAATTTCCTATTCTCTCCTGTGTGTCCCCACAAGAAAGACATTACTTCAAAACGTTTCTGATGGAAGACACTACAGGACTATCAACTTAAAAACAAGCAAGTAAAACCCAAATTTAACCATATGTATGCTTTTCAGGTAGCCTAAAGAAGCCAATTTTGGAGAGAAGAAACTAACAATTGCTCACTATAAAACCCACAGTTGGCTCAATTTCTATCACCCAGACTTGCTGAAGCCTGCTCATAGTGTAAACCCTACAGCATAGAACTTTCAGTTTACATCCTTGTTTTCTAGCTCCTGCATTCAGAGATTTGAATAAAAACAAATACCAGTCTAAACGCAGATTGACTGAGAAGTGGAAGTTCACGTAGCATTTACACGAGCTACTGTTCTCTCTTCTGTTCTAAAAGAACCTCCAGCACAGCTCACCTCTTCATACATTTCATTCCTTAAAGTTAAAATAGCTTGGATCTCACTCTCACTACTCACTTCTTAGCAGTGTTTTAAGTATATTTTTAAATGCACCTCTCCAAAAGGTCACTAACATACTCAGTGAATTATAGAATCATTTAGATTGGAAAAGACCTTCACGATCAAGTCCAACCATCAACCTGATCGTATACATGTCTTGAGAGTGGTTCGACTTCTTTAAGAAAGCAAGCACTTAACTACTTGAATAGCAAAGTTTACTTTTACCTTTAAGGAATATTTTGGTCCAAGGTACTCATATTTAACTCTTAAATCTTTCCCAATTACACATTATCTCAGTACTCTTCTAATATGCAGAAAGAGAGGCTAGCCTGTAGAAATAAGTACCTTTGGCCTGGTGTCCATGACATACATGTAGCGATTTGAAGGATTTGCTTTACTGATTGCTTGCAGCATGTGTTCATCTTCCAGGCACCTGGCACTGAAACCTGAGAGAGGCTGACTGCATCTGCAAATTGCAGCCTACAACAGGAAACAAAGAACAAGTTAACATCAGTTTAATAGCAGTAGTTGAAACACTTTTTGTAATTTCAAGAAAACATCCAAACAATTATTTTTGACAGATAACCATACTTAAACTGAAAATAAGTATTCTAACTTTTTAAATACATCACCTGCAGACTTTAAAAGAGACAGCACCTACAACTTTAGATTTAAGTTTTATGAAAACATTTTTTCCAGGCCTATCTGGAGGGACAAAGTACATAATGAACTTTAAGTACAAAATTTCAAAAAGTAGTATAGGCTAGAAAAATAGAAAAAAAACACTTCAGTACCTTAGTAAAGCAAATTACTCTTGATACAAAAAATTATAGTTAGTTTTACTACTTTATGTATGGTTCTATTGTTGCAAGTATATGTTACAGTCCAATGTAGTTTTCACTGTGTTATTTTTGATAATGGATTGCATTTGTGAACGTATCAGGTACATCTTCCAATTAGGAATTATCTTTAGATGTATCCAATAGTTCAAATATTCATCCTCCAAAAAAATTATTCAACTCAGGAAGGCGACAATCACGCTCTTCCCTCAGAGATACAACCATCTAGAGACAGGTAGAACTGGCTTCACACCACTGTCTACCAAACCTTGCAAAATCTTGTTTTTTCATCTTCTAGCTCTCTTTTTCACCCTGCAAATTCCTCCTTAATGGATAAGTTATACTCTTTTGAAGGTTCCCCCCCCACACTCATTTTGGCATAACAGATTTTTTTTCTCCATTTATTGAGAAATGTCACTTGAAAAAAAAAAAAAAAAAATCTACCTTCTGTTGCTCTTAGGGTCAGTTTCTGAAAGCTTTAAGAGATTCAACTGATTACTCAAGGATTTCTTTTAAACTGGCTTAGCTTAATTCAGCATCTTATTAGACGCTACTGATGTCAACTGTATTTAAGGTTATCATGAGTTATACTGTTCTCACTCAAGTCAGTGTACTTACCTGCCTAATTACCCTGAACTACCAGCAAGTGTTGAGAAATACTTTTCAGACAATTTGATAATTAAGAAGAAAAATGGCTATACCTTTTTATCTTTATGATAATAGGACAACACGGGGAATCTTCCTTTGCTTCTGAACTTGGAACTACCAACAATTATGGGCTTGCTTGCAGTTCTGGGAACATACAGTTCTCTAGGATAGGTTTCACAAATCTGAAAGACACAGTTATATTTGAAACATACATACATGTACAGGGCACAGATCTGGCACTAGATACATAATCCTACACTAGTTTCATTGCACTCAGTTTGAGAGAAGTTATGGGAAAAGGCAAAGGGTAATCTCCAACATAACCCTCTATATACAAGAAAGTATCTCAGAATGGAAACTGTGGATAAAAAGGTATGAACTGGGGTCAAAGTGATGACCAATTACTGCTAAAAAAGCACTGCTATATTAGCATTCACCCCGAGAATGCAATCTCTCAATAGAACTGCTGAGAATGTGTTTCAAATAAGATACTAAAACTATTTCCATCTTTTTTTTTTTTTTTAATTATTATTACTATTTGCAGACCACAAAGACTAGATTTCATCTTTCTGTGAAGCAGTTGTACCCCCCAGAGCCATGATCTCCCACATCCAGTACTGCAGATCCTAAAGCAGCGTCCCTCTCAGTTAAGAGAGGAGAGAAAAACTGCAAAGCACCTGCATTTCTGGCCCTGGGCTTCAAACAGGTAAGTATTCAAAAGACAATTCCAAACACATGCATCCACACACACATACTCTCAGTGAGGCCTTTTAAAATAAGCTTCAATTAGACAGTTGTGAGACTGACTACTGATTAAGGAGTTAACTCTTTCCACCTGTAAGTTTTTTGCTGGCACTGCAAGCCAAGTGAATTCGTAGTGTTAGAGTAGTTTCTGTTGGACCAGAGAAAGAGGATAAAGCAAAAATAGCTGCAGAACAGAACATTTTTCCACTACAACCCTTACCTTATAATCACGATTTGCATCGGACAATTGCCAGTAATCATTTGGCACCCCCATTCTCTTATATTCCTCTGCTAGATCAATAAGCTGCCAACCTTTGACTTGCTCAGATTCATTTTGCTTTGGATTATAGGAGAAGGCATACAGTTCTTCATATTTTGCTAAAAGGTAAAGAAAAATAAGATCATGTAATGAGCTTCTGCCAAAAATGTGTGGGTAGAAAAGGTAACACAGTTGACAAATCTTCCAGTTGCCTGAACTGAAGAATCACAAAATGGTTTGGGTTGAAAGGGACCTTGAAGCCCACCCAGTTCCAACACCTGCCAGTGGCAGGGGACACCTCCCACTAGATCTGGCTGCCCAGGGTCCCACCCAGTCTGACTTTGAGCACCTCCAAAGCCTCTCTGGGCAGCCTGTGACAGTGCCTCACCATCCTCATAATGAAGAATTTCATCCTCATATCCAGTCTAAATCTCCCCTCTTTTTGTTTAAAACCATTAAGTTTCAGGCCTCAAGATTCTCAGACATTAGCGTTAATAGATACTTGGTACTCTTGAAATATTTATTCTGCAACTTCTGTACAGCTAACTGACAATTCCAGATATTTAGTTAAAGGTAGGTTACACGAACTTTCCTGAAAGAAAGGGCTTTATTTCAGTAGAGACATTTCGGAAGTCATTAGGGCAAAAGTCACAAAATGAAGATTATCAAAACAGCAAGTAATTTAAAAAAAGATTCCCAAGAAATGGAAGAGCAGACATCCTTAGAGGTAAGAACAGAAATGTTAATCTTCAAACTAACGCTTTTAATGTTCAGTAGTTTTCTTTAAACTTAAAAAAGCTTTCAAAATATTTTCTTACATTTTTCTAATACACTATTCACATTACTTATGACAACATTTTACACTGTTCTAAACATGAATAAGTGCAGAAGGCCACACAAAGTGACCAAAGTCTCTTGTAAAACTAAATTGATGGTGTTATCTTAGCATCAAAACTTCAGCTTATTTTTCTGAAATTGCATGAAATCAGTAACAAATTTCTACTTGCTTAGTAGCATTTTATCTATCAAGCAGATCAATTAAAAGAGACCAAATGCATTTATATTCATGGTTCTCAGGATAACACTAGAAATGCAGAATCTACAGGAATCTCTCATTCTCCTTGACAAGATCTGTGATCTACAAAAGCCAGACAACATATTTTCTGAATTTGCAAAACAGATCAATACTTCATTAAATTCTTTTACACAAACTTGCTTAAAAGACTCTTACATACTGCACATTTCACAAAAAAAATGAAATTTTTCTTGCCAAGTTATTATCTAGGCATATGCTGCAAAGTCTTTTACAGTTAGAAGTCTCACCTGTTCTTGACAGCTGAAGTAAGGAGTTATAGATGTCATGGCAATCTCTCTCTCTGGGAACAACAAAGTGAACTATCCTGAAGTTCTTACACTGGATGACAAGGGGGCAGCCTGAAGTAGTCAAGGGAAGTTTCTCCACTGCAGCAATGTGATGATGTAATATCTATGGCATATAAGAATTGACAGTGTAAGCATGCTGGTGAAAAACATTCAAGACCAGACATAAGACATAAAACTATGCTGAACATGGATTTTGACTAATTTTATCCATCTTTTAGTTATAAAAGAATACATTTACAAGAATAAATGGTATTTTGGTCAATATGCTATAGATTGTCAAAATGTCATTACTCTTTCCTTGCATCTTGAAGTGTCACCTCACATTTATATAAGAAAAAAAGTAATACAAATGCCAAAGTCAAGAAGTAGAACTCCAATGGGGTCATGTGGTCCTTTTCTATAGCTCTGCTAACAGACCAGCTCATTGGGACCTCACTTAACTGCATTTAAGCTGCCTGACTTTTTTTTCTTTAATAGATCTAGAGGAATACACTTCTTTGAGCTTCATAAAATTCTGAAATAAGTCAAGGAAAGCAACATACAGAAGATAGTTAAGGCTTTGGAACTACAGCATTTAACAATGTTTTTTTCCTATCAGTGCAGATCATATTAAATATTTTGTGCATCAGTCATGTACTTAAATCAGTTTCATAACATTCAAGCCAAGAGTACAACTTCAGACAACTCAGACTGCTCACAGGAATAAAGAATGAACAGGGGAGAGAAAAAAACACTCCAGTGCTATCCACTGTGTTGATGTAGACACAACAGTCTCAGGTGAGTGACTTTCAACTATTTTAAGTGTCACAGTAACGGATATCTGTGGTAAATCTACAGAAAGTTCAAGAAAATGCATGAGAAAGTAACATCTGCTCAATCATGGGAAGAGAGCCACGGCTACATTACCTCATCTGAACAAGATGTTCTCCATAGCATTTCAATTATCTCACTGAAGTAGTCATCTCCTCCTCATAAATATTGATCAGAATTAGTTATCTGAAAACTATGCTGCCAAATATGCATTTACAAAGAGACTATAATCTGAAGAGAGACATTATCGTAATTACACTTGATACGTGCACTATCATCACCTGAAAGCACTATCTAAAGTGCAGGTTTAGTATCACTGAAGAAAGAAAGACCTTTTCAAGCAGTGCACAGGCAGTAAAAGCAACGCTTTTGAATCGAGTTCTCTGCAGCAGCTCCTTTCATATTAAAGGACAATGGTTAATGTTGCAATGCACAGTTTTGTATATTGTATCTAAGAATGTATCACTGAAAAAAAAGTTTCTTGAAAACAACAGATGACCAGCGTACAGGGCTAAGTGTAAGAAATTTCACCTACAGAAAAACTGCAAAGCAGGCCCAAGGAAACAAGACTTCATCCTGGAGGAGTACAGAGCTAAGGGCAATGAACTCAGGGAGGTGTGCCCCAGTAGAAGGCAGAACTTGATGCACATGCGTGCCACCAGGGAACTGGGAGGAAAAACTAGTGGGAATTACTTTGCTTGTATAACATTGGTCACAGCCATCAAGGAGCTGCAGTCCCTTCAGAATTCTTTCATTCTGAAGATGAACAACACTCTGAGAAGTGCGTGAAATCACCAAGCCTCTCTCTTTGGATTTTGCTGTCTCATTTAATCTGGGCAGGATCTAAATGCAAGATCAAGGTAATGCAGAAGGTTTAAACCTAATGCTCAAGTTATCTAACAATCTTCCACACCTTCAGTGCAAATCAGGTGTTGGAAAAAAAAAAAAAGGAACACTACACATTTGCTCAGAAATACAAGTGAAGGCTATAGAGAAGCAATAATAGCAACTTGGGAAAGTGAAAATTATTTTCAAGATCAGCTGATTCCAACAGCAAAAGTGTCATGCAAGAATATAACCTGTAAGTTATTAACTTATTATGATACCACGAACAAGGAGAACATAGAGAATAACTTCAACTTAGACTAACAATTTAGTAAATAAATTCAACCTCAGATTAGGAAGAACAAATGCATCTGAAGACCCCATGCTCCTGAGCCACAGGTGTCTGTTACCCTTACCCAAGTCTCTCTCTGGCTCAAATCTATGAATAACAGATGAGTTGCGGTGAGGTACAGAGTTCCCGTCAGAGATTTGTTGCTGGTGCTGAATCTATCCAGTAATTTCACTTGCTCTACCTGTAAGAAAAAGTTGTCAGAAAGCAGAACTTAATACATAACTGCTATGTTTATTTACTAGTAAAAGAGACCAAAGTATTAGGTTTAGAAGAAGCTGAACTACCAAACTTGTAGACTGCTGCCCCAAAGTACAGTAACCACACACATTAATTTTCTGTTATTTACATATCAGCACTGAATTAACAGCTGATCTCAGACACATTCTCTTCTCCAAATGGCTGGCTGTAGCCTCATCACAGCCATAAAGGTAATACCCTCCTGATTTTACTTACCTACCGCTGTTTATATCATCCTCAACCTCAAAAATCTTGATCATAACCTTTCCTCAGAGCTAAAAATAAATGCTAATGAAATGCAAGCATTATATATAAATAGAAAAAAATCTTCCAGAAATTCAGAGACTGTGCTGTTGTTTGAAGCAAAGATTTCAGGTTTAAATCTTTCAAGGGCAGATTTCTCCTCCTGGTATTCCACTAACATTGCTTCCAAGTAAAGCAATTTTTAGATAGCCTGTACCTTATCTGGTGCTCCTAACTTTACCAGCTGGACAGTTTGCTTTATTTAAAGCAACCATTACACGATTCTGTGTGCACAACAGCAGGAAAGGAGCCTGGCTTATCTCTACGCGTTCCTGCATTTCTTGGCAGCAGTGGCTCATTAGCACCAGTTTAGAGCTCAAAGCTTGATGTTACAGCCATTATATTCAGGACAGAACTCCAAAAACTTCCAACCAGTAAGATCAGCACCAAGATCCAAGCCCAGATTTACAGTGCTGATGTTGTAGGTTTCAATTCACATGTACACACCTATTTATCTACTAAAAGTACATAAAAATCACTAAAATTGTACCTGTTCAATTATTTCTTGCAACCTAGCAAGGCACAATTTTGTTTTTGAAAATTAGAAAAGCAAGCTAACACATTCAAAACAGAACACGGGAAATGCAAACATCAGCTAGCACTACTGTAAGATTGCAGATTTAGAAAATAAAAACAAGGAAGTTGCATGTATCTGTACCTCAAAATATGCGATGCTGTAATCAGCAATGTACTAGCACTCAGAGCACTGTAATCAATACAGCACAGTCCAAACGTGGACATCATTTGGGCAGATCTGCAGTGCGCTCCCCAGCAAACTGACAAGCGCACAGGAACTGCTCCTGTTGTGTTACAGTAATGAACTCACAAAATCCACACATGCAAAGTGCTGTTTCCCTCCATCTGACAAAACAGTTATTCTCTAGTTACACGAGGACAGGCATTAGTGCTCCAGCTCCTTCTCACACAAGTCCTCAAACTCTGAAAACCCATTTCCACGCACACAGACAGATGAAATGCATTTCACTACAGCCTCCACAGGTGGAGCACTCAGGGAAACTCAACACAAGCCAGACTTAACGGACACAGCTAAACAGACACCTGCGTGGGGGTTATGCTTGCCTTGTAATTGTAAAGCTCTGCAAATCCTTTGTTATGAAAAATAAGTCAGTCTTCAGTTTTGAAGAGAATGGCTTCATAAGATACTGAAGACAGCTACACAGGTTTGGCACATTTGCAAACAAAGCTCATTTAAGCAGGCAGACGTGATATTCTGGCAGTAACCAGCACTAACAAGTCAGTCATTTTTACTTTTCTTTTTTTAAATGGTAAGGATTCAATAATATAACCCAAATCCTGTGAAAGAGAGTAACCAAACAGCTTGTTAGGATCAGGAGTTACAGATTAAAGCCAAGAAATAAAGAAACGCTTTGGTGTAACAGATGAACAGAAAGGAAAGCTAACATTCTCCCTGGAGTCTTGCTTTAAAGATGCTGAAAAATCACATTATTACAGTTAACGAGACAGACAAATACACTGTATCATTCCACGGTTTTCAATACTTCATTTTGTATGCTGTTCTCTCAAATTAGACACAGCTGTCCCCTTGGCCATGTAAATCTCAGCCTTGCAGACTCCCAGTTGGGATTTAGTGGCCAAGCTACGTCAAACTTCCACCTCCACTGGAACAGCCATCAGTCATTTCACTAACAGATCTGCCTTCAAATATACAAACAGTTTTAACTGAAGAAATTCTGTCCTTCCTACTATATTTCGCTTTAAAATGTTTTTAAGGACATTTTACTTCTAAAGCTCCATTGCAGAACCACAACATTCTCATTCTCCTCACAACATTTATGACATATTTTAAACTGTTCTTCCTCCTTTGTTATTACTTAAGTATAAAAATCATTTATGTCTGTTTTATGCTGCCCTCACTGCCTTGCTCAACATACTAAATCTGTTGGACAGCTTAATTCCATAAAAAGCTCGACTTTCCTTCAGGCACCCATGCTGACAGTTCAAAAGACATCTTCAGGGTTTCCACAAAACAAAAGCGAGATGGAATAACCCCCATTTCATCACTTCTCTGAGGGACAACAACTTCCCTGCACAGCAGTTACTTTGTGCAAGAGTGCATCATTACTTCAAGCTTTCCACTACTGCTTCTGTAAAATGAATTAAAAAACTGAAGAGGAGTCAGAAAAAGCATTTACATCTCCTAACAGCCAGGCTGGGGTCCAGCTCAAGCCTACACGTGTACAGAACATGTACAGCCCTTAGTGCAAAGGCTGTACTTCAGTTATCTTGCTTCCTACCACTGCATTAATCACAAGTATTGCAAGCTACCATCTATGCATTTTAAACCACCTGGGTATCCAGTGATGCATCAGCTTACAAAATATTAAGGAAGCGTTATAATCAAGAACTCACGTTATTTTGAGCCATAAAACCTATCACTTTAAAGTAGGTTGGGGGGATATAAACTATATTGATTGAAACAACTAAGTCCTGTATCTCAGAATGTGGACACAGTGCCTATTTCTCCCCTCAGCTGCAAGAAGCATTTTCCCAGCAGGGCCCCAAAACATGCACCAGGGCAAGGGCTGCAGGCAGAGAAGTCAGCAACCAGCGGCCTTTACAGCCTCCACTTCAGGTTTGAAACTTCAACATCTACTCTGATCATTGAAATACTTTCCTTTTAGTCTAGTTTTTATTTTGAAACACTGTAACATCACAGCATCAAGTTCCCAGATAAAAAAAACCACAGGTTCATGAGCAGGCTGATAAAGAAACCTTATTCCCACTCTGTCTATTTGGCCCCAAATCCCAATGCAATAAACCAAAATGTCAGAGTATTTTGTCAGAGACCAACCCCCAGCTGTATATATACATGCATATGCACATACACTTAAAAATAAACTAGCTAATTTTAAGTTGCTTATACATTTTTTATATGTGCATTTATATAAGAGTTGGAAAGACTTCTACATTCTTTTTCAACATAAAGGAAATCAACAGAAGGAAGAGCTGCGGACACTCTGACCGACCCCCCGGCAGCCCGCCGCCCCGCACACACACACCGACGCCACACGTTCACAGCGGCACAGAGCAGAGCCCCTGTAACGAGAAGAAAGGGGCGCTCCCCGCACCAACGATTCCCCCCCACGGCCGAAACACACCGCACAGACCGCACCCAGAGCGCAACTCCCCCGCGAACCCCTCAGCCGCGGGGCCCTCCCCGCCCGAGTGCCGCTCCCCACCTCCCCCCGCACCGACCGCCTCAGGGCCCCTCGTGAGGCGGAGACAGAGAAGCTGCGGAGGAGACGCCGACGCCCTCAGCCACCACCGGAGCTAGGGTGCGCCGAGCTCGAACGTCCTCCCCACGCCCCACAGCCGACCACCCCGACACCGGCAGCGTTGCCACTCTCGCAGTGCCGGCGAGGAGGCAGAGATACCTTGGTGGTGCGAATGTGCTCCATGATGTCCCCAACCCCCGCTGCCGCCGCCTGCTGCTACCGCCGGGCCGGGCCGGCTGTCACTTACAGCCACTTCCGGGGCGGGGCGGGGAAGGGCGGAGCCGCCCTCACCGCCTGCAGCGCCTCCTGCAGGGTGGGAGGGGTGCAGCGTGTCTTCGCCACTCCCCGCGAGGATGCGCCATGTTGGGGTAGGAAGGGGGCGGGAGGGGCGGTGTGGAGATGGAGGGGTTGCTCTTTGTGTGGCGCACAGCCGTGCCTCGGGGAGTCCCGCTGAGACCCTGAGGCGGGGCAGAAAGGGCTGATGCCATCCCAGGAGCTGTGGAGGTCGGTGCTGGCTGTGACATCTCACCCAGCAGCTGGCGTTAAGGTGACAGTGTGTGGAAAAAGCCGTTCCTCGGGCTCTCACGGAGCACGGGCCTTTCAGCAAGAGACCCGTAAATGGGAAACTCCTCCACGATGGCCCTTTTTGGCGGAACTCTTGAAGTTTTCAAGAGTCCCCTTTCCTGTCACACCACTGCATCCCGTTGCTTCATAGCCTCTCTGATCAGAGGAATTATTTTGCATACTTCATTTCACTGTTTCAATTGTTGGGGGCTTTTATCGGTGCCCCACGACGCAGCAAGGGGCTGTGGGCACAGACTGGGACACAGAAGTTCCACACAGACATGAGGAAGAACTTCTCTGCTGTCGGGGAGACGGAGCACTGGGACAGGCTGCCCGGAGCGGTGGTGGGGTCTCCTCTGCAGATATTCAGGACCCGCCTGGACGCTTTCCCGCACAACCCGCTGCAGTGAGCTGCTGTAGCAGGGGTTGGACTGCAGGATCTCCAGAGGCCCCTTCCAACCCCCACAGCTCTGCGGTTCTGTGATCCCTACAGCTCCGAGTGCCAGAACGTAACGCTGCTGGCACTGCTGGGGATGCTGCAGCTCGCCCCGAACCAGCAGCGGATTGGGGTTTCCAGGGCACGGCGGGGGGCGGAGCTGTTCCCCTGCCCGCGGCGCCACCTGGGGGCAGATCGGGGCCGCGCGGCGCTGCCGCTTTAAGGGCGTGCGGCCGTGCTGCCATCCCTTGGTGCACCGCGGCGGGCGCGCGGAGGGAGCGTGCTCGCAGCCCGCGCGTTCTCTCGCTGCCGCCGTTGGGTTCGGAGCCGCTGNCCGCGCCGCTCCCGGGGGCCGCCGCCCCGGCCCCGCCGGCGGCGCTCGGTGCGGTCGGAGGCGGAACGGAGCGGCCGTGCTGCGCCTCGGCCCGCACTCATGGCCTCGCTGGGGCGGGAGGAGGGGGAAGAGCCGAGTCCTCGGGTTTTTCTTTCATATATATATTTACATACGGACTTGTATTAGTGCATGTTATTTTTTCTGTTATGCTTGCTGCTATGCTTCCGTTGAACATTAGGACTGTCATAGTGGAGCTTTAGAGCTTTTTCTGAATTCTGGAGCTCTTGCCGCATCTGAACAGGCCCAGGTGATCCCTGTAATGTGAGTGAGGTGGGCAGGGTGTGCTGCTGGGGGGGCTCACCCGGAGCTGCTGTGCTTCAGAGTGCCCCCCATAAGAACTGTCAGGAATCAGCCGTGGGGAGGGGACTGGATGTGTCCCTGGGCTCCAGGAGTGCTCTGGGTTAAAGGGCAGTGTTGGTTTTTGGAAGCACGTGTGGGAGGGGACATGTTGTCAGAGTCCTTGTGGTACATTAATTGTACTCTCATGACAGATTCATGACATCTTTGTGTTGCTCACACGTGTTCTCTCCCCTACTTTGAAGCTTGTGTGGGGGAGCAATTCATAATTTTTAGTTCAAAGCCTTTATTTTAACCGTACTGCTTGAAATGAGCATTTCTGCTGTTGATGCACAGGTGGTGCAACCTACCTGTAGCATTTGAATGCTATAACTTTTTTGATAGTTTAGGTGGATTTTTTCAAACATCTGTAAAAGAAGTAAAAATATATCAGGTGCTGGTTCTTAATAAATATACTGTGTTTTTATTTGTATCTTTATTTCTGCAAGTAGGGTGGCTGTTCAAGGAGTGTCATGGAGGAAGAGGCCTTTTTAACACTGGATCATAGAATCGTAGAATCATAGAATGGTTCAGTTTGGAAGGGACCTTAGAGATCATCTTGTTCCAAACCCCCTACCATGGGCAAGGACACCGCTCACTAGACCAGGTTGCCCAAAGCCCCATCCAGCCTGACCTTGAATGCTTCCAGGGAGGGGGCATCCACAACTTCTCTGGGCAACCTGTTCCAGTGTCTCACCACCCTCACAGGGAAGAATTTCCTCCTTATATCTCGTCTAAATCTACCCTCTTCCAGTTTATAACCATTACCCCTTGTCCTGTCATTATCTATCCTTGTAAAAAGCCCCTCCCCAGCTTTCCTGTAGGCCC
>WBMW01005290.1:466389-505885 GCA_013396635.1 Penelope pileata
CCTGGACGCCTACCTGTGCAACCTGCTGTAGGGAACCTGCTCTGGCAGGGGGGTTGGACTCTGATCTCTCGAGGTCCCTTCCAACCCCTGCAATTCTGTGATTCTGTGATTCTCTGCAAAGCACAAGGCTTGTCCAGTATTTGCCATGAAATTTCTACTGTGTATAGCTGCCCTAAACAAGTCTCATTTTCCTTGTGGTTTCTGGACTCTGATTTTCGCCTCTTTCCTCTCTTTTCCCTGTAAATATTTTCACCTGTTAGCTGTGGAAACAGCTCTAGAAGTTTTTCTGCAATTGGATTGGACAATGTATGGTTAGGAAAGAAAGTATGTGAAATGTAGGAATGGGTCATCTGTGGTTTGTGCTTGTGGGAAACGATAGTGTTTGGGTTTGTTTCTTTGTAAGACAGGACAGAGTTGTGCTGCTGATGGGATCAGGTGGCTGGCTGTAAGTGTACCACTCCAGGATGGAGTAGCTTTGGTTGGGGTTTCTGCTCAGATGTATCCAACTGTACTTGCAACTTGTTTTAAAAAGATGTTCATATCGGTTTGTTGTCTTTGGCTCTAGCATTTGTTCTCTTGTTCTAGTAGTTCAGGGGAAGTAATTAGGCAACAAACAGAAGTGCAAGTTTTTGGCTGGTCTGTCTGGATGCGTCAGTTCAGCAGGTGCTACAGTCAGTGTCAGAGAGGCAGCAGCAGCTAGGGATGAGAGAGAGGAAAGTGGGTTCCTCTTTGGTCATGGTGAGCTCTGACTGCCCAGCTGCATTCTGTCGATTCAGAAAGATGAATGATGGGAAATAAACAGAAATGAGGGAGGGCTTGGATTTTGCCTTTTGAAAAATTATTATTTCTAACAGTCTTGTTTTGTAATAGCTCAACAGGAGGACTTAATTTTGGAACTCTGGGTTCTTCCACTGCGACAGCAACTACATCAGCTCCTTCAGTGGGCTTTGGGAGTGGACTTTTTGGATCAAAACCAACCACTGGCTTTACACTAGGAAGCACCAGTACAGGTAGAAAAAACTTATTGTACAGCAGAACTTTGAAGCAATGGTGAAGGAACGTACCATATGCACACTAAGCAGGCTTATCGTAATGTTCTTTTTTATTAGATCTGTAGCTTAGAACATTGTCACTCTTTTTGATAAACAAATGTACAGTTCAATGAAGTTACTTTTTAAAAAGTTTATTGAGAAGTGCACAGGACCAATGATGCAGAAACACAAAGCGCTTAGCAGAAAACTGTATTGGGGCAAATGTGTGAATTGTGCCATAATTTGAATCCTGATTTTTTTTTTTCTGGTGATTTTCCTCTATACAGGATACCCTATTATTTAAGATTGATATGTATTTTGATTTGAAAAACACTTAAAACCATTGTGAAATTGTTAGTGTTTGTTAGAAAGTTTATTTGTATTGCTAACGTGTTTTTTTGTTTTTTTTTTTTTTTTAAAAAAAAGGGGGATGTTTTTCTTAGGTCTATACTCCAGTCTATAGGTACAGAAATTCTTATAGAAGTCTTTGAAAAATTGGAGTACAAAACAATGAACCTTTTTAAACTTGAGTCGTTTTTCTGCAACTGTGCACATAGAACGTAATGGATTTTATTTTGACTCCAATTTATTTGGAGAAAACCTTTTTCTTCTGTATGTCTATGAATAGGTAGATTGGGTCTTAGTTCTTCGAATGATTCCTTTGGTCTTCCAATCAGATACTTTTTAAAATCTGAAATTGCATAAGACTGTGTTCCATAGCACTTCAAATCACCAGTGGGGCAGTAATCCTAAACAAAGATAGAGCATTTCATAAATTCTGGACTAAGTAATCCTCATTGCATTGTAAATGTGTTGTATGTGCTAATGATATGTGTGCTGCCATACAGCTGAAAAAAATAGTTGATAGAATTATCAGTCTTCATATTTTTGCGTATCTTCGATTATTGGAAGTTTAGTACTGCTTTGTTAACATCTCCACTATTAACTGATTCTTGTAAAGAAGAAAGGTTGCTTTTTTTTTTTTTTTAAAAGGTAGTTAGGCTTTGATTTATGTTGTTAGGGTTTACAAATATTAGTTTGTGTTACAGTTACTTTGTTTTCAAGATACTGCAGGAGCATTTACTGTGTATCTTGGTGTGTTACATTATTTCAGTATTTTGTTTCATAGTTCTAAATAACATAACTGCCTTGTAGTTCTCAGTTACTGTTCTTACTCTGTTTTCTTTCCAAAGCAGGAACTGCAACAACCATTGCTACAGCACTGACGCTAGGTAAGGACCTCATTCCAATGTTAATGATGCACAGGCAAAAAAAAAAAATCTGTTCTTATAATGTAGAAAGTTGTGTGAACTTTATCTTCACTGCTAATTGCAATCTGCAATGTTAAGGCTGCAAGCCACAGTGGAGCTCAAGGATTGTTTCCATTCCTGTACGGCAGTAAGAGTAGTCGTAGTGAAGACCTCTGTTGGTATCTCCTGATGAGCTTCATGCTTTAGCAGAGAAGTGGAATCTGTTATCAAAGAATTCTTAGGGCAGAATTTTTTCTCTCATGAACTCTAAGAGAACAGATCTGTTTGCTAATTCCCAGTTCAAATCTCTTCACCTCTCTGCTAGAGGGAAGGAATATCAGGAATACATTTACTGTTTCTCTGATGCATCTTTAATTACTATTGTTCAGCCATCATTAGAAATATGGGAATATGTAGATGTAGACTTTGAAACAGTAGCAACTGAGCTTGACAAACCAGAATTGTTTGGGACAGAGTGGTGGTGGTAGTGCTCCAAGACAGACTGGTGTCGAAGAACTTTGGAACACATGGTGTGAATGAGTAGGGAAGAATGGTGTTGGTTACAGAAGCAAATGAAATGGGTGGGAGAAGAGAGGAGAAGCTAACCCAGAACGTGTAATCATATATGGCAGTCAGCACTATGTGGATGAACGTTTTTTAGTAGCTGAATGAAATGCCATTGAAAACAAGCACACAGCAGTTACTGAGAATACGTTATGCTTCTTGTTGTGGTTTGTATATGTGTAAGTACACTCCTTTCTTTTAGAATACATGTTCTAGAACATAAGTGCATTCTTACTATGAAATTAGCAAGAAATAGAAGCTTTATTTGCATTACTCTGCAAGTGTTCAAAATTTGAGGGAACATCTCAACATTTCTCTTGTTTACAAATTGAAAGAGTGTGTGCATTCATGCTCGTATGTACATCCAATGGAGAATTTGGTCTGTAGTTTGGACAGTATAGGTTATACTCTGTCAATACTTTGCTTTTTCCATTAGATCTTTTTGGTGGAAGTTCTTATTTCTGTAATCTTTCAGGTTACCACTTGATATAATCTAAGCTCCAAGATTAAAGCCCTTTGGTTTACTTGGAGTTCTGGAGGAAACATTCTTTTAAAGTTTATCTGAAGGTGCTATGAAATTATTTTATTGGCTGCAAGTGATCTTGCATGCTGTGGTGCTAGTGACAGTTAAATGGGCATAACTTGTAAGGTTAAGATTGAGTATTCATTCTCAAACGTAATATCCAAAGCATAATCATTTTTGGGTTTTTTTCCAGGCACACCTGCCACCACATCAGCAGCTACCACAGGCTTTAGTTTAGGTTTCAACAAACCTGCAGGTTCAGCCACACCGTTTGCTTTATCTATTACTTCTACCTCAGCAAGTGGGCTATCGCTATCGTCTGCTCTTACATCAACTCCTGCAGCAGGTAGGGAAATGTTTCGTTTTTTACAGCATAACTTTATTTTAGAACAGTGTCATTCCATTTTACTTTAGTGTTTATGTAATTTTGTGGTATTTTAGTAAGGAGGTTCATGGGACTTTACTGGTTTTAAATTTGAGGAGCCTAATGCAGACAGATTAGTGTTTATAGTGAGGGCAATATACCATGTATTTTAGGCAGCATGTAATCTAAGTGATTAGAAGGGTAGCAACAGCTGATTTGTCATATAAAACCATTATTTCACTTATTGTTAACCCCACTGAATGTTGAAAGTTTCCTGCTTCTGCAGGTGAAAAGTTTGGAAAATGTCTATCTGTTATAGGCAGCATAAAATGGTTAACTGGTAGTGTAAATGAGATTTTTTTTTCTTACAGTTCTTGTACTGGCAAACACTATCATATTTTAACTCAACAAAACTGCGCCATGCATGATAGTTAAGACTGGAGTTTGTTTCTCTTAAGCCCAGGAGTCTACATTTAAGCACAGTTGTTTGTGCCCTCTATACTGTCAAGAGAGTCAATAGTAGTTAGACCTGTTAGGCTGTAAAATAAATTGTCAAGTTGTAGATTATCTGGCATTCTGGGTGCAGATAGAGTTAGACTAATCAAAACTATGATATTGTGGAACAAAATCATGTACAACTTGAAAGCCTCTAGTGCTTTTGTTTAGAAAATTGCAGAGGGGGAAAAAAAACAGTGGCTGAGTTTATTACTGAGTTATGATTTCAGTTTCTTCAGATTTTCTGTGGATGTATTTGAATGCAGTGTCTGCATGAAGCTGTTTTATTTCTCTGCAGGTACTACTGGCTTTACGTTAAATTTAGGTGGAACAAATGCTCCAACTACAACTGCCTCCACAGGCCTCTCCTTAGGGGGAGCCCTAGCAGGTTTAGGAGGTTCACTCTTCCAGAATACAAGCACAGCAGCATCAGGTAGCAGTTGATTTATTTTTTTTCTGCCTCAAAATGTTGAAATTCAATGTGTGATAGTATTATAGAATCACAGAAACACTAGGTTGGAAAGTACCTACAAGATCATCTAGTCCAAGCGTCCTCCTATCACCATCCCTACCCACTAAGCTACTAAATCATGTCCCTTAGCACCTCATCCAGATGCTTCTTGAACAGTGCTAGGGAGTGTGACTCCACCACCTCCCTAGGCAGGCCATTCCAGTGCCTGACCACTCTTTCAGAGAAAAAGTTTTTCCTCATATCCAATCTAAACCTACCCTGGCGCAACTTGTGGCCATTCCCTCTTGTCCTGTCAGTAGTTATCTGGGAGAAGAGGCCAACCCCCTCCTCACCACAACCTCCCTTCAGGAAGTTGTAGAGTGTGATGATATGTGATAAGAGCCTCCTCTTCTCCAGACTAAACAATCCCAGCTCCCTCAGCTGTTCCCCATAAGACTTGTGCTCTAGGCCCCTCACCAGTTTTGTTGCCCTTCTCCAAACACATTCCAGGGCCTGGATGTCTTTCTTGTAGTGAGGGGCCCAACACCATTCACTACCATTAAACACCATTATTAAATCATAATGTAAGATATATAGATCTTAACACTGAAAACTTTTAAATGTTATGGTTTGAAACAGTGCTGCTATCCAGAGAGAATAATTTGAAGTCATTAGCTTCTTCCTCATTCTTAAATTTGCTTATACTTAACTTTTAAAGCACAAGAAAATCTTTGTAGTAATTGATTCAGTTGATTATAAATAGGAAAGAGTAGCGCTGTGTGTCTCCTTTAACTGTGGAGAAGTTGGATGTTCCTTATTTTAGTGTCTTTTGGTCTGAATGAAATCTTAATCTTAAACTTAGCTTTATCACTTCAGTTATTTACTGACTTTCAGTTCTAGAGAAAAATTAATATGTTGTAGTCTTGGTAGCATGCTGCTTTTAAACTAAATGAAGCAGAAAGATGTTTAAAATGCTGATAAGTTAGCTATTTGTTTAGTTATCTAATAATGTAAAGAAATTGCATAAAACACGTAGTTGTATGAAACCTGATAGCATCTTTTTTGTTTTGCATGTTTAAATGCAGTAAATGGACTCTGAAATTGCAAGGAAGGCAGTCTGTGGTTTTAGTTGTAAGTTGTAATTATCAGCATTTTAAATGTGGAAATTCTATCTGGATTTCTTGTAGGACTTGGGCAGAATGCTTTAGGCTTGACTCTGGGAACAACTGCAGCTCCTTCAAGTACTGCTAATGAAGGTCTTGGTGGCATTGATTTTAGTAGCTCTTCAGACAAAAAGAGTAAGTTTGTTTTAAAATGATTACAACTGGTAATGCATGCCATAAATTTTTGTTGACAAAACTATCAGTGCTACAGCAGAGATGCTAGTCCACTGTGTTAGGAACGTGGAATCAAAGCTATCAGTTTTAACTTGTTTTTATGAAGCATTTCAGTTAATTTCATTTATGATATTGTATTGAAGAACAGAATCTTTGCAAATGCTTATGCTTACTCAGAACAAGTTCACATGACATTGTAAGTATTATACTTCAGAACTAAGGTTCTAAATGCTTCACTCTTCCATGCATAAGACTCAAAGAGCTGTCTGTTGAAAAGCTAGGGCAGATTTCCTAACAGTTGCCTCAACTGGCCACTAGAGGGGGGATCAGAGCTGTGCTTAAGAAATGAATTGTAAATACAAAACTGTTCATTTGAAAAGAGTTGTCTCCAGTGGTAACAGTTCTTAAGCTTGTGGAGTGGAGGTTTATGGTTTTGGTGTGGTGTTCTTTTCTACTTTCTCCTCCCCTTCAAAAGGCAAAGAATAACCATGTCCTGTTTACTGGTTATTGTTCAAAGATATATTTCTGGCAGTGGGAATCCGTTACATTGCATTAGGTTGTTAAAATTAGTCATTAAAACCTAACTCCATGGTAGCTCTGAAGGACGTAAGTAAGGGAATATTGAGTGTTGCCTGATGGGCATCTACTAACTTGCCTTGATTTTATGCATCTAAAGTAATCTTAACTGAAGTTCATTATGAAACACCTATTTACTCTGGGGAATCAAAACTATTAATTTAATCTCTTTATTTCATTAAAGAGCCAAATATAAGGTTAGGTATTCCAAAAACTAACAGAGAAGAAAATATGAAACCATCTTTACAGAGTAATAGGAGTTGAGGAGATGCAACTCTTCATACTTGCAGAAGAGATGGCATATTGACTGTCCAAACTGAAGTACTCAGCATGGTGTTGATTTGAGTTTTATTAGTGAAACTGGAAGTGATGAAAAAGCTCCAATTCTTAGATTCTCATGGGGTTTCCATTACTTTATTAGGATATTGTGTAATATGCAAGTATCTTAAAATGAGGCCTAGAGAACCACAGACTTCTTCAGTCTGATATCATTTAGCATTGTTTTGCCCAGTTCTTAGGACTTTCTTAGGGCTTAATCTCAAAGGAGTAAATTTCCCAGTTTCACCAAATATGTTATACCGGAACTCTGTGTGTGTGGCTGTTGCTATCAGAATGATGAGCAGATAGTTCCCTTAGTTAAGCTGTAGGAAATGCTGAAGGGGACTGTGTTCCCGCTTTTCAAAACTTTTAAATTTAATTTAGGATTGTTTCTTGTAATGGGTAGTATTGACTTAAGCAGCCCCAACAAATAATCCTACCTGTGCACTACTACTTGCTCCTTAATGGTACGATTGCTCATACAACTTTGAGGAACTGAGATAAGGTTTGAGGCTGATTTCATGGCTTTTCCTTCCCGAAGAAAAGAAAGGAGATGTGCTGCTAAACATGATGCGTTTATAAAATTACTGCCCTAGGAGTTCTAGGACAGATAGGCACTAGCACCTTTATGCTGTCTTCTGGAATTGTTTATAAAAGATTTTTCTCGAGACCAAAGACTGGCTGCTTTGCATTTCTTTAGAATATGGCTGCTGGAAGTATTTTGTATATCAGTTCTCCTTGTGTATTACTGAAAAAGCAGAGCACTAGCCCTGATAAATAGCAGGGTGTGACTTCAAATCTGTCTTTCACTTTGTAGATATTTTTCAGATGAAGTACAACTGAAAAAATAGAAGTGATGGGGGAGAGACAGCTAATTAAACTTAGTCTTCTGCCTAAGCTGTCAGCTGAGACAAGTCCAAATTATGGCATTTATGCAGTCTGGTCTTTTTCCAGTTTGGTGCAGCTTCTCTTTGGTTGTTGGTTTTGGTTGAGTGGAGGAGGAAGGAGGCATTGGTTAATTCTTGCTTGTTCATTTTGCGAAACGTATAGGGAATGGATGTGAGTCTGTGGGTTCTGGTACTTGCTGACAGAGTGCAGACAGCTTAAGTGATTGTTACTTCTGAAAACAAGGAGCTTTTCCTGGCAGGACCATTGGCTTGTTCAGTGTAAGTTGTCGCTGCCTTCTAGCTTGGTGGCACTGAGAGGAAGTGAGGAGTTGAATGGCATCCAGCTGAAGAAGATGCCTATTTCTTCATCTGAGAAATCTTCCTAGCAGACTGCTGTGGTACAGGATACAATCACTGCCCAGGGCTGTGACTAGAAATAGTCATGGCTTGTCTGTATGTGATGTTGCTTACAGCTCCTTTCTGTAGCTCAAGAGAAGCATTTGGCATCTTGGGTTGATTTTTCTCATCTAGATACACAGACGTCTAGTTTGGAGTGTTAGATGGTGGGTAAGCAGTAATACCTTCAGTTCTCTAAAACCTCATTTATTCCTAAACAACATGCAATAGCAAACTCCTAGAGAAGTTGTGAGCAAGCACTCACTACCTTCCTGTGTGATAGGAGACTACTGTTGCAAAATCTGAAGCCCCTCAGTGTTTTGTGAGTGTAGGTGGGAGTGAATTTTGGTTGTCTAAGCAGGGACAATTTCTTATGCAGCTGCAATTGCTCATGCATTTGTAGTGACTTGTATAGTGACACAAGATGTTTCAAATTACTTTCTGTGCCAAGAAATTAGCACCTGAACTGTTGAATCACTCTTCTTGGGAAAAATACTTATCTCTGAAGGAGACTAAATTAAAACTTTTATGGCTAGCCTCGTGTCTTCTTCTTTAAGAGAAATCAAATGGATTGCACTCATTAGTTCTTAATGAAAATCTCATCAAAGTTCTGTTTGTCAATTCTAAGCTTTATTTCTCATCTATAATTTTTATTTTCTAGGTGACAAAACAGGAACAAGACCAGAGTAAGTATTCAGATTTTCTTTGCATTCAGTATCTGATGTTTAGCTGTTTTCTGACATGCTGCCTTTTCTACTACTTTCATCTTTGAAAAGGCTTAAATGTAAATAACCAGTTCTTGCAGTATGAGTCACTTAGTAATGGTGGTTCTTCCTTTTTGAACACTAATTTTCCCATCAAGTGCAATACCTACTCCTCCTATAGTTTCTACTGTGAACACTATGAACTGATCACATGGTCTGCAAGATTTTTTGCAGAATGTGTGAAATACTTACACTACAGCATTGGATATTGTCACAGTCTCTGTGCATTAATAGAAATCGTTTCTGGTTACTTCATACATGCAACAGGTGCAAAACTGGGTAATCAGTTGCTTGAAAGTTTTCAAGGTACTTCATAATTGTGAAAATTCTTGGCAGTATTGACACAGTAAGCATGCATTCTCTCTTGCAGAGACAGCAAAGCACTAAAGGATGAAAATCTACCTCCAGTAATCTGTCAAGATGTAGAAAACCTACAGTAAGTGGTGTTTTTCATTTATGATAGTTGCATAGTTAAAGTGTTGTATTCTGTTAGTGCTCTGTAACAACAACAAAGAAAGCATTACTACAGGCTGCATGCAGGATAACTTATTAGCCTGAGGCTGTTGGCAGATTAATAATAGAATCAGAGTAGGTGGATAATTCTATTAGCTGATGTCTTGGTTGGTCTTTTGCTGCAAATTTTTCATTTGCATTTCCACAATTGGGCATGCCCAAGAAATAAGCTCCTAGAAACTGATACAGCCCACTCTGGGAGCATTAAGCCTGTTGTATGTGCACAGTATCAAATCTTACTTTGTATATGTACTATGGATCTCATGGAATCAAGAGCACTGCAAACCAGCCTTGATTGAGGCAGGTTGTAGTCTAGTCAGGCTGTATATGTCACAGTATTTATGAATTTGATGTAGTAATCACTTTATGTAGATATACATAAATATGTAGCTTAGTTTGTCAGGGCACAGCATAACATGCTTATACAATTACTATTGAAATCCTTCCTGTGTTTTTTGCTATTTTTTATAGCATTAGCGTATTAGGAGTTGAGATAATGGTATATTGCGCAGTAGTTCTACTATTCAGTACTTGATTTTTAAAAAATCAGCTTCATTGCTATTTAAATAATGCAATTAAAGTGAACACTTAAATACTTTTGATTCAATATATTTTCTTTTCTACCATCCCCTTCTTTTTCCCTTTTCCAGGAAATTCGTGAAAGAACAAAAACAAGTTCAGGAAGAAATTAGTAGAATGTCATCTAAAGCAATGCTCAAAGTACAGGAGGACATTAAAGCTTTGAAACAACTTCTCTCTGTAGTTGCCAGTGGGTTACAGAGAAACACTCTTAATATTGACAAGCTGAAAATGGAAACTGCACAGGTATAACAAACTTCAAGTAGTTTGCATGCTTGCTACTTTGTGTAGGATAAATACCCTTCTTTATCAGTCAGGTTAGCACATAAAAACTCTATGATATTCATAATGAAGCAGTTGTAAACAAAGTGAAAAGTTGAATCCCTTCTGATCTGTTTGGAATTACTTAAGGCAACTGACTGAAATCCGTGAGGCCAATATTTTCAGATAAGTATAAAAGCAAAGAGATCTGTATTCAGGAAAGGAAAGCACCCCACTTACATAGGCAACAGAAGGGAACATGCACCCCCTGTAGTTCAATTTCAGTTGCATATTGAGCTGCTAGTGAAGACTCGCTGGCTACCACATCCTAGACTCTAGGAGCAGCAGAGATGCAAGTATGTTGTCTTCTTACGACTGTTTTAAAAAAATTAGGGACCGAAGTATCTATGTCTAGTATTTAATGAAGGAGTCAAGTCTGTTCACCATTTTTTGTCTTAACTGTGTAATTGGTTTGAACTCAAGGTTTGATTCAAGTGCTTTTGAAGTTAGGCTGTGTCACTTGCTTTCATCTGACTTGTCAAGACTGCTTGCCTTGTAAATAATTGCATTTTATTCTAAAGTAAAAGTGTTGATGCTCCTAAATCTTGAAAGGAAATACTCTAGTTGTGCTTTGGTAATTATTTTCTGTGAAAGCAAAAGACTTGTTAGCAATGTTCTCAGATTTCCTTAAATGATCAGTAACAGAACCAAGCACTGAGGAAATAATTAATGATAGTTATCAGAAAGTACTAAATGGAACGTCTGCTGTAATTATCATGCTTAAAAAGATCTTTTCTGTAGGAAAAGAAGCATTTTCCTACTATTAATGCCTTTTTTAGACCAGAAATTAAACTTTATCTGTGACAGTCTCTACCAGTGGTGGGGGCTTGGAATAGGTGATCTTTAAAGATCTAGAAGATGTTTTCAGAGCTCAGCAAGCTTTCAGGATGTGCTGTTGTTTGTTTCATATCTAAATTCTTTTTGGTATTTGTAGTTCTCCAGCTTCATACCAATCTATTCTTATAATAATTTCTTATCAGGTTCTATCATTGTTTAAAGCTACAAAATGTTTTCTTCCTATATTTGTGAATGAACTGTAGAATTGTAGCTATTTTTCTTTTTGAGTACTTCATTCAGGTTGTTATTTTAATTTTCCTTACTTATTTAGGAGCTAAAGAATGCAGAAATAGCATTGAGAACACAGAAAACTCCTCCTGGTCTCCAGCATGAAAATACAGCCCCAGCAGAGTGAGTTACTGTTAATTATAAAAAACAGTCAATGTAACTTCATAAGTTGACTTTTTCTCCCTGTAACATTTGTACTGAATGATTCACAGAATCAGTGTTTATACACTTGTCTTATGTCATAGACATGAGAAATATAGTCTTTGCTCTCTTTCTACTAGTAGAAGAATGTCATTAAAATATACTTGCTGCAAGTAATGAAATTAAAAATTGGCAGCTAATAAAGTGGTTTGTGTTTAAATAATGGCAAATAATGAAACCATACGATTAAAACTTCACTGTTTTACTCACCTAGCTACTTCAGAATCTTGGTAGAGCAGTTTGAAGTACAACTGCAGCAATATAGGCAACAAATAGAAGAACTGGAAAATCATCTTGCTACTCAAGCAAACAATTCACACATAACTCCACAAGGTAAATGTTTCCATTTAAATGTTTCCTACACAAATTAGGATATCTCCTATCTGTAATAGACTTAACAACAAAAGAGGACATTAATTACTGTTTTTCCTTATTTAATATACAGAAGCAAGTGTTCAGATAAATTCTGTTGTTGTTCGGTGTCATGATCTGGAATTTATGAATGTAATGTGTAATTCATGAAGACTCTTGAGCTTTTTAAGATGGATCTGGTTCCTGAGGTGCAATTTCTGTGCTTGGTTTTTGTTGTTTAGAAACTTTGGAAGGTGCCCAGGAGTAGAAACTACAAGTTCTGAACTTCTGAAAACTAGGAAGTTAAGGAACGTTCTTATTTTCAGTCTCACTTTTGCTCTTTTACAAGAGTGATTTCTGAGTCTCTTCACTGAGCTAGGGCTCTTGCATAGGTGCTGGAAATGGAAGTCAAGAGCTATTATATATTGGGGTTTATATAAGGGCTGTTATATAATGGGCCCAGGGCACATCTGAGACGTCTTTCAAGTGTTTGAACTCCAGTTTTGTGCCCCCATTTCTGGCACTGTCTGTGCATCTACATTTTTCTTTGTTTACATTCCTGATGAGCTGATAAGCATCAGAGGAGGCTCCCTACTCTTCAGTCTTTCATTGACTTGGCTCAAGATTGCCTGGTCTGTTAATCCTTTATTTCTTTGTTCTGCTTTCAGACCATTGTTATTTCTTTTACCTTTGTGTTGTGTTCTTAGGGGTTAATGTAATAGTGAGAAAATGTTTCCTTTTTGTTTTGGTTTCTACCTTCCTTCTTCCATCCCTGTTAGTGAGATTTCTGTATTCACCTGCTATTTAAAGATGAGGCCTTGGTGCAACAAAGGTGCTTAGCTGTGGGAGATACTGAAATGCCTTCACCATTGCACAAGTGTGAGAATTGATGCAGTTGGTTTGACTCTGGGATGTAACTTACCTTTGTAAAGACTATCTTGTTGAAATGGCAAGCTCTGGGATGTAGGTGACTTCTCTGTGAAAGATGTTCTGTGATCTTTCTGCTGTAAGTCTTTGAGCTGGATGGATGATTCTGGCAAAGCATAAAAGTGGGGCAATTAACATCCACTAATCCATCTCTTTACCTTTAGTGTGTAGCCATTATAAGGCTGTTGTCTGGCACCGCCTGTCTTGCAGTGGGCTGTCTGACCAGACAAGTACTAGATCAGAATGGGACCTTTTCATTAGTTTATAGCATGTTGGCTTTGTACTCAGCTCTGAATGAGAAAATACCATCTTTGATGCTGTGTCATTTTATCTTGGGAGGATCTCTTGACAGATCTGGACAGTCTTCCATTCGTTTCCACTTTTGTGATCATAGGAATTTTTCTTTTGGGCCACTTCAGGTACAGATCCTGCAGTAAGTAGTGATTTTAAAGTACATGTGGGCTTTTTTGTGTGAGGTGGTACTTGAACATCTTCCTGTCATAAGATGGTACTTAGACTTTTGATGTAGCTTGTACGTCAAAAACAAGAACTTCTGCAACCTGATGGTCCTCTTTCCACCTGACTTATCTTGTGCGGAGTACGAGAGGGATGCCTTTATAGATTTACACACACACACACACCCCTCGTTTTTCAGTGGTGTCTTGCTGCAGTGTAAAGGTTCTTCGCTTGAGCGGACAAGGACTGATAGACTGTGTCAGCGTGCTGGAACTGTCAGCAAATCTAATCAGTACTGTATTGCACGTGTAGTAGACAGTTCTAGCATATGAAAATTCAGAAATCATGACCCAGAATGTCCTGAATTTTGAAATGTCTTGTTCAGTATCAATAAATTGGCCACATGTTTCTGAAGAGTCTGAAAGCAGTCTTCCTAGATAGCACTAGTTCCACATCTCTGCAGGATGACGATGAGACTTATTCCACAGCTTTTCTTTTTCAAAAAGAAATGTAAGGTGTTATGGACAAGTTTCCTTATGGAAAAGCATGTCCTTTTAGTTTTCAGTCTCACCTTCAATAACTTGATGGCTGCTCTTTGAATTTTAGTGGCTTATATGCCTCCCTCAGAGGACATGAAGCTGACCTAATCACGTTGAAAGATGTCTACATCATCTTTCCATCCTCTGTTTTGGTACATTATTTCAGTACTGCTTGCAGAAAAGCATCTTTTGCCAGCAGCCACCTCATTTTGCCCAAACCTTTGAAGTTTCAACTCTAATGTTAATGTTTTTTTTTAATTAGTTTAGGTGCACTGACAACACTTCAATATATGTGTAGGAAGTAGAATATCCTAGCCTTAAGTTATAGGGCTTTATGTAGGCAAAGGCAAGAAAGCCCCATTGTCATTCAATTTATGATGTGCTTTTGAGTAGAAAGAGTTCCTGTGAACTCTTAACTGCATTAACTCAGTGGATAACATACAAATGCAGGAAAGTCTGATTTAACTTTGTATAATAACCAATGAGGTAGAACGTTACTGTGTAATTAAAACAAATTAAATATGGTCATATTTTTCCAAGCTTTGCTGAGTGGCAGCATTGTGGGAAGCAAATTTCCATGTATTAAAAAAGAAAAATTGAGAGAAGAGGATTTGGCATTTGGGGTGGTTTGGATTTTGATTTGGTTTTGGTGGTGTTGGATTTTTTTCAAAGTGTGAAGCCTTGAGAAATAATGCTTCAAAAAGTAGCTCTGTATGCAGGAGAAAAGGTCTCATATCACAGACTCTGGGTTTTTCATAGACATAACTTCTTACGCAATTTTTTTTGTGCTTATGCTGTATGGGTTTGGAGTGGGCTTTTTGCTGTAGCATAAACACTCAATGTTTTCTCCTGAAATAAAGTTTGTCATTCAACATTATTTTGTCTCTTACA
The DNA here is from genome assembly GCA_013396635.1 of Penelope pileata. Taxonomy (NCBI): domain Eukaryota; kingdom Metazoa; phylum Chordata; class Aves; order Galliformes; family Cracidae; genus Penelope; species Penelope pileata. Next base: position 481,189 of record WBMW01005290.1, read on the forward strand.
GATTTGTCTATGGCTATGCAGAAAATCTATCAAACATTTGTAGCTTTAGCTGCACAACTTCAGTCGATACATGAAAATGTAAAGGTATGTTGCTTTGTGTTCCTGCAGATCTAGTGAAAGAACTGAAGAGTCACTTGTTAATAACTAATAATATATGTTCAGGTATTCTTTTCTGTTAAATTACTGTTAAAAATATTTAACAATTATCTGAGAAGTGCTTTGATTAAAAGGATAACTTTCAGCTCAAGTCTAATTAGAAACATTTGCTTATAGTTATGGTAGCAAGTGAGCACAGTCACTTAAGTTACAAAATGTTTTGAATTGCTTTCTTTTGAATTGTTAATCAACTCTTGAATTTTGTGTTTGAGCTTATGCGTGTATGTTGTGCTCTTTACCCAGTAACATCTTGATGTCAAGCAAGGACAATCTAAATATGCTCTTACTCAAGTTACAGAAGAAAGATACTCATGAAAGATTTTTTGACATAAAGAATATTGGTGAAAACTGTTTTCTGACTTGCTTAATATTTTTTTCAACCTGGTTTCATGGAAATAGCCTATTGAAAAAAATACTAGTGCAGAAGAACCCAGTTGTACTTGGGTTTTCAAAACCACCATGGACTCCAGCTCAAGTTTCTCATTACAGTTCTGGGCAAGCTGACAAAATGTCAGTGTTTTACAATCTGTAAGCATCAGAACTCTCCTTGGTAATTAAAAATAAAAACAAAACAAGAACAAAAGTACAAGTGTTTAGGTTTGTTTAGCTAAGTGACTTTTTAAATAGGAATAAAACAGAGTTTTAACCTTTTAAAGTTTCTTCTGCACAGCATTGCTAGTTCTGGAAACAGTTCCAGAAGTTTACTTTTCCATAAAGTTCAGGAATGCTGAGGCTCTTGTAGGAACTAGATTCTTGACATTTCTTTGCTTCTGTCAGCATGGATATTTACTGGATTACAGCCAGCTACCATCAGGTATTTATGCTGCTCTTAATTAACTCATTGTGGTACCAGATACAGAATATATCAGCTGCTCTGTAATTTCAGCAGAATTTGGCAAAAAGGATCCCAAAAGTGTTTTGAGCCTTTTGCTCCTGAGATCTGAATGTAGTTCTAAGTTGTGGTGCGGTCTGTATGGGGATACATTTTTCTTATTTTTTAATATGAAAAGCTTTATTAATATGCAAGTATAAGCAATGGTATCTTCAAATACCTTGTCAGCCTGATTCAGTATGAAAGAGGTTACTTCTATCATATTGCCTGAAAATAAGGGGTTGTTCAGGGGACTTTTTCTTTCTTTTGGGAGGTACCTTGAGGTCTGGTCTAATGGGCATGATGGCTGATATTCTGGAAGACAATTACAACTGAAGCTTCAAAAATGACAGAAATGAACTTAACTGCAGAATGATGAATTCAATTAAGCAGTCTGATTTGGTTCATTAACTGTTAAATGCTAGACATGCTAGAAGAGGAGAACAGCTTTTGAAAATGCTTTCTCTGCCTGACTTGATGGTCACAATGTGGCTTATGAAGGCAGAGCTGTGCCTACAATTCCTGTCTTTGTCTGCGGAAGGCTTTCTGGCTTGCATACCTACATCGCTTCAAAGGTCTGAAGTTGTAGTGAAAGTGGCCTGAAACTCTTTGTGCAGGGTTAGCTGATAAACATATTAATATATAGATACATTCTGTATCCAGGTTCGGTGAAGAGTAAAATGTGCTTGGACACAATTCAGGTAGAGAACTTCTTTCAATAATTCTGCTTAGGTTAGCCTTAGGACCTGCTCTACAATATCTGATGGCAATTCTGGCATTGTATGAAATCTCAAGTTCTATAAACGTTTTGTGTCACCAAAGACAGCACTCTTGATATGATGAGACAAATCTTTATTTCTGTTAGACTCAAGCTTATAGCTGTTAAAATCCTGAGTCAGAATTTTTGGACTGGAGTTAAATTGGCTCTTCTCAGAAACAAGCACATACTTAGCTGGGAACATGGGAAATAGTATGTCTTCAGCAAAACTCAGTTAAATCTACTGAGTTTCGTTTTTAATAAACCTATTGTGTTTAAAGATGTTATGTAAATAGAAATAACTCTTACTAGTTCATTAAATTAAGCTGTTTAGTCCTTTTATGTTACCTAAGATACCCATATTTTGCTCATTTGTGATGGGTGGGAATGACTCTTGATAAGACCAAACCAGGTATTGTGCCAGGAGGTGGGATCTTGAGCATGGGGGAAAGAGGGAAGAAATCTTGAGATACTTAGTACTGTGAAACAAGAATGATTTATTGTGTTTGCACTTCATCACTTAGCTGATGAAATGCATCAGAAACAAGGATGAATTCTGAAGTTGATACCTTCTTTGACTTTGTACTATGAAATGAAAGAGAGAAAAGGCAAATATAGAAGTGAAATAGAGTAAAAGATGGCTCTATGCAATAATGGTAGCACCGAAGGAAAGTTGTTATTGTGTGATAAGGTAATAATGTGTCTCTGTTTTGCCTTTTAGGTCAGCTAGTACACTGACAAAAAACATTGTGCTAATTTATACCAACTTTGAAAGACTTGGATGTCATTCAGAATGTTGGTCTACTATGTTTGACCATTAACAGCATATAAGTAAAGAAAAACTTCTGGCTGTAGTTAGTGCAAAACAATTCTATCAAGTTTCTAACTTGACCAGATGTTTTCAGGTCTTTTTAAGGAATTTAAAGACATGGTATTTATAACTTGGTTTCTTTTTTTCTTAGTAAGCTATGGTTTTGTGTCAAATATCCTGAACTAAAATGGCTTCCCCCATCCCCTTCAGATGCTCAAAGACCAATACCTTGGCTACAGGAAAACCTTTCTGGGAGATGCCATGGATGTGTTTGAGGCGAGACGAACAGAAGCGAAGAAGTGGCAGAGCGCGCCACGTGTTACCACTGGACCGACCCCTTTCAGCAACATACCAAATGCAGCAGCCGTTGCGATGGCTGCAACACTTACTCAGCAGCAACAGCCTGCTACAGGTCTGAGTGCATTCAAGTTATAGATTATTAGTGTTACAACAGTAGTAAATTTGTGTAACATTTTCTATGCAGTCTTCCTTTTGTGTTAGACTAAAAATCTAAACGTTGTGATGAGTCAAGTTACTGATACATAGCCAATAGAAAAAAGCAGGGTAGACTTAGCAATAATTATAAAACAGATACTTGTGAATTTACTTGTATTACTGATATTTACTGTATTGTTCTAATTTACCCCCTTGGAATGTGAGTCTTTGCTCTAAGTAACATCTCTGAATACCTTTAGTATAGACTCTTTCCGGAGTTGTGCGGTTATAGTAAATTATTTTAGAATCAGTAAGGAGAGAATATCTAAAGGCATATTACCTTTTTTGTATGTACAATTAATGCGTTTTTATATAGCACTTTGGAACTGTAAAATGAAAAATGCTGTAGATTAGGAAGGATAGTCAAACAACAATCTGTAGAATAGGAAGGTGGATGCCTGGCTTATCATTTTCTAGCCAACCCCTTTGTCAGGGTGATGTTGGGGCAGTTTTTGCTGGCTGTTCTGTTGTTGTATTAGTAGAGAAAGTAGAGTGGATTGGTGGTTCTGTGTATTGCATGTATGTATAAGAGGAAGACCAAAGCAGAGGAAATACCTGATCCACTGCTAATAAAAAAAAAAAAAAAAAAGTGTGGCTAAGGAAGTAACTTATGGCACCTTAATTGATACTGGTATACTAACCAACACTTTTCCTGAATGTACAGAATTGAATTGGTATTTAATCATTTGGCAGAAATAATGGTCCTCCATTTAATTTACTTGAACACTTAATTTTACTTGAACATGGACGTGTCAGCAAATGATAAAAAGTTTAGCTAACTGCATTCTAACACTAAGATGTATACCTTTGTACTGGAAGTCAGATTAGCACCTTTTCCTTCCCTTGTCTTGTAACAGCAGTCAAATTTTGAATGATTTTTATAAGAGACCTACTCAGCAATGACCCTAGGAGTTTGATAAGTCATTAGGCTGTCCTTGCCATCTCCGTAAAAGGAAACTGAAACGTGCTTCGAGCCCTGGCCATTATAAACAGCAAGGAGAGAGGTTTAAAAGACAAATATGTGAAAATGGTTGGAACACAACAGAAAGTGATGTTATAAAATATTTCTATTGTAGACTTCCTAGTTTTCTTGCATCTTAATTCATGGAAGTTCTGTTGAAGTGATGCCAACAAAATATTTTTTTTAAACAGAAAGCATCATGAAATAATGTCACACAGGTTTTCTTTAGTATGGATGGAAGTGTGGCTTGTGCAGCCTAATGTTGCCGAAACAGTCCCCTTTCCTTTCTTCGTTCTCCTCGTCTTCTTGTTTTTTAATACTGTTTGTGGTCACTATAAGATTGTGTGTGCAAATCATATACTTGAGATGTCGCATTTAAATCTTTTACTTGCATTTTCATGAATTGTGGCAAGGGATTCAAATTTCCTCTTCTTGGTCCAAATTCAAGATAACTGATAATAACTTCAGTAACTTGATGCCACTTATGACATGGCTACATGAATATTCTCTTAGGGGTAGGAGTGGAAAAAAATAAAGGCTTGGCCTGTACCAACACACGTGAGGTAAGGTGACTTTATAGCTCAAAGTATTCTTAACACTTCGTAGTGGAAGGAGCAAAAGGGCATGTAGATTCTTGGGTTTCTTGGTTTGTTTGTTTTTATTAGGTTGATTTGTTGTTGGTGGGTGTTTTCTGGCAGAGTATCTCAAAGCCAAAAACATACCAGCTGCAGGAGTGGTGCAGACAGAACAAAGCTGTTAAAATTTATCTTACATGTGCCAATTAAAGTTGACAGGAATTTGTTTACCGTTTATTCAGCTGAAATACTGTTGTCCTCCTTGAAACTCAATTTGATAACCTAGAGAACTAGAGGCTGAATGGTGTTTCGAGTAGCACTTCCAAAATACTTAAACTCCTAGAAAATAGGGTTAGATGGAACTTGAAGTCACCTTACCTGCTCCTCTGGCACAAAAGTAGGTCTGAATTGTTCCTTCCTAGCAAGCTAAGACTAAGATCTCTCTGGAACATCTCAGTCTTCCTAAACTACTGATTACAGTGCTTGATTTGTTCCCAACATCTTTACCTGAAACTTTTTAGCTTCAAGACCACTACTTCTGGTCGTCTTCTCAGTGGAGAAGAATCTATTATTTCAGTTTTGTAGGAATCCCTAAATACTTGAAGATTGCTTCCTCTCAGTTTCCTTTCCCTTGCTTCAGTAATTTTTTCAGTGGCCATTTGCTGTAGTAAAACTGTAAATATTTGCTTGGTTTAACTTTCTGTGTTATGAATTTGATAAACTATCCACTAGAAGTTAATCATGCATCTTTCTTTGCAAGATTTAGATCCTTTAGAGTAGGACAGAGAAGAGATGGAAAGTCATGAGAGAAGATTATGATGTGAGGTGTATGGAAGGAGGGAGAGTCTGTAATATCTGACCTGCTGTTGCTGTTCTTGAAGATAGAAATAAAACAGAAACAATTAACCTGGACTTGAAAGGTTTTTTTTTTTTTTTGACTAAAATCTAATGTGCGGTACTCTAGTGTTAGGGGATCAGGAAGGTTAGCCTCTTAAAATCTATCTGATGTTCTGATGTTTACATAGTTAAGTCTATTTTGTAAGATTGAATTAGAATTACTGTTACTGTTTTTTCTCTGAAAAAGGTAATTTATTTTAAATTTGTTCAGAAGTCAAAGGTTTAGTAACTACATCTAAACCTGGATCTTTGGGATCAGGAAATGTTTTCCCAGCTCCTGGGTGGTGATATTCACCCTGTTTATGCTCTCTCTGTACGCCAAGGCATGTCTGGCTTTGATTGAAACAAAGCCAGTGGATCCTGGCTGTATGGAAGAAAGATAGCAAGGATGCACTGCACTGATATCCTGGGATGGATAGTCAGGATACCAGGATTGTGGCATGCACAGCGAAGCACAGTCTTGTGCAGTTCTGTAGAAGCTAGAGTTACAAAAATTACACTTGTCTACACGTAGCTTTTCTCCCTGGTTTAGCACTTTTGCTCTGAGCACAGCTTTGTTGGTAGCAGTGGGGCTGGTTATGCTTTTGTGCAGTAGTAGCTACAGTTCTATCTACTGCCTCACTTGCACCTTCCCTGAACAATTTTTAACAGCATGGAAGCTAAAATGGTGGTGGCTAGTATTGCTATTGATGGGTCTAAAGTGAAAGATTTTAAGGGAAGCTAATGCCTAGGGAGCTAAGAGCTGTAAATGAATGAGGTTGAAACTGCTCTCTCTGGTAAGACTAAGTCATTCTTAAATGCTTTTCAAGCTTGCCTTTCTTCTTTTTAAAAAAAAAAAAAAAAAAAAATCACCCCAAGTACTTAGTTACTCTCTCCTTAACTGGTGAAGTGCAGAGTTGGTCAAAGTGTTATCAAGCTTATAGCATACTTCGTTGTTTTGACTTGACTCTTGTGATTAAAGAGTCAATAGAGAATGATACTCAAATCTTTATAGCACTCAGTTTTTTTTGTGTAATTTGATACTAATCTTGGTTAAAACTAGTCAATGTGTTAATGTCAGAATCAGATCTAAGTTGTGACACTGAATTTGTTCACTGTTAGGACCAGCTGTGATTTAAAAATTACAGAATGTCACTTCAGGAAATCTTGCTGACCTGTCTGGACTCTTTGTACTGGGTCCAATTCATTAAATTGAAATGCTCTACAGGGCAAATATAGCAAGTTAGAAAAATGTTAAATTACATGTTTTAAAGAATTTGTCTCGTACCTATAATAGCCAGAAGAGCTAACTTTTGCTAGTACTTCTGGCATTGAGGAATCTTTTATTACTAATTTTTTTGCTGTTGAAAATTGTTTACTTACAAGAACTATAAATAGTGATGATGCCTTCAGCACATTGTGGTACAAAATCAACAACTATAATAACTGTTGCTCAATGAAAAGCTTGTTAGCCTAAGAGATATGATCTTGTTTTATATAATCTGAGATGTTTTAACATGGTTTTTTACTGGCTCTTAAAAGCATGTTGCATTTGGAGGGGAAAAACAAAAGTCTTGCCTGGAAGACTGTAGTGTTTTTTTTTTTTAAGATCTTCCACTCACAGTGCCTCCTACTGAGATAGAAAACCTGTGCACTCTAGTTGAGAAGGAACTGGATACGTGTTTTTGGGTTCTTTTAGTTTATTAGCTGACTGACTTGTTTAGGTTTTCTTGTTTCTTTTTATTGATGAAAGTAATTATTTTCTAAGAGCTTCTAGCTAGGTAGATATATCAGTATTTAAACTGGATGTAAGCAATTCTAGTTTGGAATCTGTGAAAATTTGTAATTGAAATGTCTGATATACTTCAGTTGAAAAATGAGCTCAAGTTTTCCACCCTGCTAAGCAGAGACTGAAAGCCAACAGCTTTTAGTTGCTCTTAAAATTTAGTTGAACACTACTTTTGAGTATGCAGATGTCATTCAGCTTGGATCACGTCAGAACTGTGTTCCTTGCGAAAATGTTACTTTTCAATATACAGTGCCTTTCACTTGATTCAAAGTGATTTTCCATTTAAAGCTTCAAAAACTGAAACAATTTCTAAAAGCTTGAACTACTTATGTTTTAAAACTTCAGATTTAAAACATTAGTTACAGGAAGCTAAGCTTTGTAGTACCAAGGATGTTGTTCGAATGAAATTAAACCCAAATTTTAGTAACTGTTCAGGAAAGACTAAATCATTGGAGCTTTATAGTAATTGGATAAATCATGACTTTCACATATATAGTACGTAAAGTATGTTCAAAGGTGGCAAAGGTTTTCTTGAGGAAAGGTGCAAATGTCTGTGGATTAAGAGTTTGGCACTGTATTTTATCTTCAATGATGAAACTTTGACTAGTGCACTGAAAACTGCTTGAAAAAGACAGGAATATAAGATTGTACTGTGAAAACTGTTAAAATATATTAATTTATCAGAATTATTTTAACATGCGTTAGTAACGGGCTAGCAAGTTGATTCTTTGTTCCCCAAAGCTTAAAAAACAAACAAACAAAAAACAACAAAACACTGAGGCTGTAAATTTAATCTTGGCAGACTGAAATGTTTCTGACAGTCCTGCATCTTAGTGTGAATATGCAGGGAAACCACTGTCAACGTTTTTTAGTTATGGGACAAACTCTCATTCTGAAATTTTGAATGTATCTAATTCCTTAAGGTACACAAAATTGTGCCTTTTGTAAATGTTTATTTAAACAGGTGGTTTGACTAGTTTACCTTATTGAATGGTGTAATGTAGCAGAGCTTAACAGAACTCAGTTATCACTTGTGTGGAAAAAAAAAAAATTGAATTGTCATGTTACTGTGTAATTGACTTGCTTAAAAAATGAACAATAAATTTAATAAAATAAAGTCATTGTCTTGTTTTTTATCTTAGTGTTCTCTTTAAATTTGGATGGAATACTTGAGTAACTTTGAAGATTCCTATTTATTAAATTAACTTAGCGTAGTTAGAATATTGTCAGTTCTTGTGCTTTTAATTAGAAGGTTACCCTTTTTCCAATTCCGTTGGTACAGGTGGCAACATTGTTACCTATAGATCTGTCAAGATTTTGATTAACAATTATAGAGTTGAAGGTGACATTTTTTAAAATGGTATGATTGTCATGTTTATAGTTCTGGGCAAGTTTCACCCTATCACAATCAGTGTTTTCTTAGGTTTTTATCAGGTGGACGTAGAGGCAGACAATTAAGTGAGGAATTTTGAAAAGGTAAAGCTTGCGGTCTTAATGGGGTTTGATGAAAGCAATGATGTTCACGTAGTCAAGTAATTGAATAAATAAACAAAGGACCTCTTTACTATGAAAGAGTAAGGCAAGTTTGTTCTCATTTTTTTTATACCAGGGCCACAGCCATCTCTGGGAGTTAGTTTTGGAACGCCATTCGGCTCAGGTATTGGCACTGGCTTGCAATCAAGTGGCTTAGGTTCTTCAAGCCTTGGAGGTACACTTTAATTTTTCTAATGTTTCATTGAACTATGATACCGCACATCTGAATCTCTTGTGAACCTTAAACTTCACTCAGAGGATAATCTGTTTCAGGGGCAGGACCTTTACAATTGGCAGTCTGCATTTCCCAAACTTCTTCATGCCTTGCAGGAAGAGTTTCTAAGGCTCAACACAGTATTATAGTAAAAATACAGGATGAAGTTATCACATAAGAGTTGTACTCCTAAAGCTGGGAAAGTGCATCAAAGAACGTCTTTCTGTAACTGCAGTTTGCATTAATTTGTTGCATATTTGAAAGCTAGCACATGGGAATGTGCTATAACTAATTCACAGAGGTTCTTCATTTGCCGTTTACAGCTCTTAACTGTGGGTGCCAGTTTCTGATTGGAGTAAGATATGACTGACTGCTAGAAAACACAGTTCTGGGATCCTGCTTGGTGAAACATTTGCTTTAGTTGTCACTCTGCTCATTAGTGCTGAGGTGGGGGGAAAAGTCTTTCTCAAGCTGTGAAGCAAAGCAACACTTGAAAGTGAGAGGAGGAAAATACTTACCAAAATGTTGATTTAATAGTGCTGGTGGGGGGCGTGCTAAGAGGACTCATGACTGTGAGAGAGTAGGTGATGATGAAATTTAAATATGTAGACACTTTCATTTGAATGTAATGCATTTTCTGTAGTAGAACTGCAAGTGGAGAAGTGATTATCTGCATGCAAATTCTCTGTCTATGTCAGTTGGGTTCTTACGGAGCAAGTCAAAAGACAGTAGTGTCTACTGAAGCTTTTGCATGAGACCTACAAAGACAATTATCATACCTGATGAGCACCAACAGTGCGGTGTGGTTTTTCTTGTTAAATCCTTTCCTTTCTGCAGCTGCATTCTGTATGCCTGCATTTGAATCTGAGCAAAAGATGGGAACTGCCATTGTAACATTTAAAATATAATAAACATCACTGACTACTGGAAAGATTTAACTGCTGTGATATATAGTATTCGAATAGTATTTCAATTTTACCTTAAACGATGATTGCAAAATAATCATAGAATCTACCAATGTGTTTTCTCATCAGATTTTAAGGTTTCTCAGATAAAAGAAAGTCCATGCATCAACAAGCAGGAGAAATAACACAACAGTGGCCTGAATGGAGAGTAATTCTGGATTATTGTGTTATTCCTGCGATGTTTAGATGCCTTGAAAACCATAAATTTTTTTTTCCTTATCAACCAAAGAGATTACAGGCTGAAGATAGTTTGTGTGTTAACGATCTTACCAATGTAAATTAAAGAATATTTTTGTTTTAAATTGGTGGACATCTGTTCCTGATTTTGTCTTAAGAGGCCTACTTCATTTATGATGAAGGCATTTGCTTGCATTTCATTTGTCCTATATTAATTTGTAAAGATTTTGTCTTTTGACAAATCAAGGAAACTATCTCATGGAAACAACTGTGGAAGAATACAGGAACACATGCAAAACGTCCTGCTGTTGTGCTCTTGGAATCCAATGCGCAGAATGAAAACTTCAGACACTTTGGAATTTTTTTCTAACAGTGCAATTTTTAACATATTCTTGAAATGACATTTTAGCTGGGAAACATAATAAATATTCTGCCAATAAGTGTACAGGCTTTTGCACTTCAGTAAGTAAGCTGAGTAGCATATTGATCCAATGCTTCATGAAATATTTGCTGACCGAGATGATTGCCTGACCATTGGTAATTCGTTTCAAGCTAGATAGGACAAAAAAGGTGAAGCATTCAAAACAAAATATCTTGCATTCAAGTATTTGCTGTTACATAAACCAAGTACAGTCTTAAGTTTAAAAACTACGGAAGACTATGGAACATGGCTTCAGTTAGCATCCGATTGTTACTGGTCTTAAAATGTAAAAGTTACTTCTCTAAAGGAATGGTAAAGATTCCATTTGCAATCAAGTACAAGTATTTTACTTAACACTTGAGATGGGGACATAATTTGCTTGACTTTACTGTGCTTATTCTGATATCTTCTTGAGACAGCAAAAAATACAGAACATACTTCTCTTCCTTTTATCTGTCCTTAATCTCAAACTGCAAATATCAGCTTGCTTTTCCTTTACTTTCAAGTCACTTCATGCTAATAAAGCAGTTTGAAATTCTGAAATACTTACAGTATTTATAAATAACTATTGGAAAATGAACAGAATGAGTTTTAGTGCAGCTGTACATTAATGGCTGTCCTTTTTATGATGACTTTTCACATTAGAAATGTGGAATTATATTTCTATTCTAGATTTTAACTCCGTGATTTCTTAGATAAAGCTTACCATCAGTAAGCTTAGGGTGGGCAGTGGAGTAAACCCTGAAATGAGCCACGTATAAGCTCAAGAAAAGTTTATTTTCTTTTAAGCCTAGGGAATTTTTCTCCTGGAGTTGTGGATGAAGATGACAGCTTTCCGTAATAGGAGTTATTTAACTTGTCCGAATTTTCATAGTTTTGGTTCACTTGATATATTGTTTTCTTGCCAATTTACCAAATTGCTATTGAATTGCTGTTAAATTCAGGTACCTCACTTGTAATCACTTACAGCTTGTTCCTTTATTCAATTATATATTTTGAAAAGCCTATTTTTCCTCAAAGGCTTTATTTGCACTGTTTCCTTATAGAAGGCAATGTTATGTTGAGAATAATGCATACCCAAGGCAATGGCCTTGGGAATATTTCTTCACCAAATAACACTTAATCATGTTTGTTTATAGAATATTTACCCAAAACCTATGTCTTTAATTGCTGTGTCTGTAATTCTTTTGTTGTGTGTCTTTACTGTTCTACTAGGATTTGGAAGTAGCTCTGCTTTTGGAAGTAGTGCCACAGGAGCATCGTCATTTGGGTTTGGAACTACAAGTAAGCCATCAGGAAGTCTAAGCGCAGGTTGGTTTGTTTTTCTTGAAATCAAGTTTATCTAAAAGCAGTAGTAATATAACCGAGCCACTACACACTAGTTAAAAAAACAAAGTGCTTACAGTTGCATGTGTATATACCTATTGAAGTAACTACTTACTAAATACTTGTTTTCAGAGAAGCTTTTGGTTTGATTAAAGGTTTCCTGTAGGCAGTATCAAGTGAGCACTGTTTTTCATTTAATGGTATCTATATTAAATTGAAGGAGGAGAACAGATACATCAAGCTGTATCAGATGCAAGCTGAGGCACGGAAACACAGTTCCTACTTGAGTGCTTAGGCCATGCTGTTACTGAGCTATTGAAAGTAATGCATATATTTGTGACAAATAAACCAGTAATTCAAATAGACCAGTAATTCCACTTTCTGTATTTAGAAGTAAAGTTAAACTTTTTTAGATATCTGGAAAGCTTCCTTAAAACTGGTCTTTGATTATCCTTTATATTCTGAGTAGCAAATAATACATGTTAGGAAATCATACATATCTATGTATACACGATTTTTGTTAACTATTTGGAAAACATTTCTGTGGCACTTGAGCTGATCATCTCACCATCTTCTCACTTCTTATTTTGTTGATGGTGGGGAGATGAAAATTTGGATGTAGTTTCTCCTTAACTCAGGTGTCTGAAATCTTACAGGTAGTTCTATAATTGGCATCTGTATTTAATTCTTAAATTAGAGTTTGTTTTTAAAACGCATAGTTTGCTAGTCTGTTGTCACTGACAGACTGAAGGAGTATCATGTCTCCTGGAACTAGCTTTTGGTGGCATGACTCTTTTTTAAAAAGAAGCTTTAACTATTATTTAACTACTTAACTATTTCTATAACCATAACAAGTGGCTGCTATTTATTACTAAGTGCCCAGTACGTCAGCTTCACCAGCATCTTCTCAGTTTCTATGCTTTTTTATTTCTTGGTTAGTGTTGGGTAATTAAAATTAAGTGTAAATTTAATTAAATGTAAAATTAAGCCTGTAAAACACCTTAAGCTTTGTAGTGTAAGGTAGAAATAGTTCACTAAACTGTTGTACATCATGAAGTTGTAGCATCCTAGTACATCTCAGGTAAAAACATCTGACTTTTGCAGCATGAAGTTTCTAAGCATCAGCCTTCTTTTGCTTAGCTTTTTACTATCAGACAAGACAAAAACTTGCCCTGCTTACATTTTGTTACATTTCAAGTAATGTTGGAGTCTCTTTTCAGCAGTGTGAATAACCCAGATGGACCCAGTAAGATTATAATTATTTCAACTATCTTGAGAGTCACAGAAGGTGGTAACCAGGAACATAAAAGATTAAATGTAATTCTTGCCATTTGGCACTTACTTTTCACAAAAATCCTCGTCTAGACTGGGATTATGGAGTTAGAAATTCCTACAACAGTTTGGTTATCCTGAAGCATTTTAACTTTTATGTCCAAAATCCTATGCTGTATAGTTCTGAGTTGCATAAGCTCTGTAGTTAGTGTGTGTAACTGTGTTTAAATGATGCCTAAGGCTAGTAATGTTCTTTAATTTTTGTCCTATTTCATAAATAACGTTTACAGAATCCTGAAACAAGATTGTTTCATTACACACCGTAAGATAGTTGTATGTTTCTGAATCTTTCTTCAGAACAGTTGAGAGATGAGAGGGAAATTGATGTGTGGATATACTGATGTTACTGCTTTTGTCTGGATGGGCAAAACACCTAAGTGTTCACAAGTTCATGTTTAGGAAGTGCTCTCTCATCCTATCCTAGGCTGCTTAGGTAATGCCTCAAGTCTCCTCCACATATTTTTCCAACATTTTGTTCTTAGTTTAGAATGAAGATTAGAGGTAATCATATTGCTCCTATCAAGTGTTTTGAGTTGAATTGCATGTACTTGCTTTAAATTTTTGAATTTTTTTTCTAGTAACATTACTGTTTTTCTCAGTTTCAACTTGGGAGAGTTAAGTCCTATGAAAGTACTTAAGCAACTTCTCAGAGTAGCTTGAGTTTAGTCCAGGAGCAGGCTCTATCCGCTGTGTCAGTAGATGAAAAGCAATGCAACTTGCCTTCTCTCAATTCTATATCAATCTGTCAATAGTCGGATTGAGTTCACCCTCAGCAGGTTTGCTGGTGACACCAGGCTGAGTTGACACAGCTGATACTACAGAAGGAAGGGATGCCATCCAGAGGGACCTGGACAGGCTTGAGAAGTGGGCCCACGAGAACCTAATGAGATTCAGAAAGGGCAAGGTGTTATACTTGGGTCAGGGTAATCCCAGATATGAGTACAGACTAGGAGAAGAACTCATTGCCTTGCAGAGAAGGATTTTGGGGTTCTGGTGAATGAAAAGCTGAACATGAGCCGGCAGTGTGCACTTGCAGCCCAGAAGGCCAACTGGATCCTGGGCTGCATCAAAAGAGTTGGCCAGCAGGGAAAGGGAGGTGATGTTCCCCTCTACTCTGCCCTTGTGAGGCCTGGAGTACTGCGTTCAGATTGGAGGCACCCAGCTCAGGAAGAAAGTGGAACTGTTGGAGTGGGTCCAGAGGAGGGCCACAAAGGTGATCGGAGGGCTGGAGCCTTCCTCTTTAGGAAGACAGGCTGAGGGAGCTGGGCTTCTTCAGCCTGGGGAAGAGAGAGTTCCAGGGGGACCTCATTGCAGCCTTCCAGTACTTAAAGGGAGCTTGTAAAGAGAAGAGAGACTGACTTTTTACATGATCTGATAGCGATAGGACAAGTGGGGATATTCAGGTTAGATGTTGGGGGAAAATTTTTCACTGAGAGGGCAGTGAGGCACTGGCACAGGCTGCCCAGAGAAGTTGTGGATGACCCATCCCTGGAGGCGTTCAAGGCCATGTTGGATGGGGCCCTGGGCAACCTGATCTGGTGCCCGATCTAGTGGTTGGTAACCCAACCTGCAGCAGGGGTTGGAACTGTGTGATGTTTAACATCCCTTCCAACTCAATCCATTTTATGAATTCCTTCAGCAGACACAACTGTGTGATGAAACAAATGCTTCAATTTTCTCTGAAAAGAAGGCAGAGCCTCTTTCTATTGTGGAAAACCTATTCCTAGTGAGAAGTCCCTCTTAATTCATAAGAATTCCACTTATTCCTATAGTGGCAACCAAAAAGGCTGATTTAAGTGGGACGTTGTTAAGAGCATTGACTCTCAAAATAACGGGAAAAGGAGAAAAAACACCACTGAATTCACAGAGATAACATTGTGGGGAAGAGGGTGTCTCACTTCTTGGGAAAACTGAGATGCTAAACATGCTTCAAAAGCTGAGTTGGGACTTTGGAGAACTGTTTTCACTGGAGAACAGCATTCTCAGTACGATGGTACAAGAGGCAACTGAATGGGATCGTGGCAGAACATGTTCTTCCTCCTGAAAAATGGATGTGGATGCGATCAATATGTAGCCATGAGCAAGTTATAAAACAGAGGCTTTAGTCAGATCAGTCAGAGCTGTGCTGGAAATCCATTTTGAATTAGATCCCCTATTGTGGTGTGGAGTTAGGAAGAGGGAATTGATTGCCTTTGACATGTGCTGAACTGCAGGATGTCCCAGTAGCATTGAAACAAACGAAAAACCAAACTAACACAACCTGTTAGGGGAGAGTTGGTATCTTTTATTTGGCTTACCTATCTGAAGGGTTTGCCAGAAGTTTGAGTTCCTTGAGTATGTGTGATTGGAGTCAGGCCAGGCTGACGGTTGGACTTGATGATCTTGAAGGTCTTTTCCAACCTCTGATTCTGTGAAGGAGAGATGCAGATGCCCAATGAGTAAAGTGTACTCTAAGGCCCTTAAGGGTGATGCTAAGTTTGTGCCTTCAAAGGGCAGGTGAAAATAATTGATGCATAAGTAACGTTAATATCAGCAAAGAAATTATTGGTTGTGTTGTAGCTGTGATTCAAGACTGTGCAACTCTTCCCTCTAGAAACGAATGTATATCTTGTTGAAAGCTTATTTCTAAAGATTTGCATTAGAATATAAGAGTTTGTTTTTCTTTCTCTCTTTCTCTTAAAATAATTTATAGGACAAAGCCAGTTAGATGAACTTCCCTTTTGCCTTCCTATACTTCTGTGGTGGTCCTAAATAGTACTTGTAACATAGCTATTACTTTCCAGACCATATCTAAACTAACAAGTTTCTTTTTAGTCTCCTATCATACAGCTTACATCTTTCTTCTAACGTGACTCCAAGTTCACATTGCCTTCCCTGCATTTTTCCACATACCTCCTGCATCCAGAAGCAGCTGCACGGAGGCAGTTAGCATGCACTTGACTCCTGTCACTGCAGGTCACATACAGCTGGACTGTGAATTGTACACGATTTCCATAGAAACCAGTGCTCATGTGATATCTCAGATATATATTGAAGTAGAATTAGCTTAAGAACAGCTCAAGTTATTAAAGATATTTTTGTTCATGAGATTTCCAGATGAAAAATGGCTTTATTCTTTTAAAATCTTACCTAGTACTCTGAGTTAGCAGGGAAATAGAAGAATGGTGGCATCTGTTTCACCCCTTACTGTTTAGGATGAGAGACAAATTGAGGTGATTTAGAGACTTAGGTGAGTCTTGAACGATATCACCAGTCACACTTCAGATCTGCATGCTCATGACATGGTGAGATCTGCACAGGTAAGTGCAGGTTGGAGGGCTGCAGTTACTGTGACATAGGTAACAGTTTGTCAGGAAAAAAAACAATAAGATAAACTACTATAGTGTGGTTGTGTGATCCAGGTCCAGACATTACAGAAGGGAGAAATCCACCTGTAGGATTTTGAGGGGACAGTCAGTTGGGTTTTTATTTCTGGGCTTTAAAGATAATTAAGACATTCAGTTGTGATACTGATGAACAAAGGATTGCTTTCGCTGTCTACCTGAGAACTGATGACATTAAGTAATGTTTATTAAGAACAAACTTTGTTTGAATCAGTCTTGTTTTCTTAATATTTTAATTTGCACGTGCAACTTGTATAAAACTACTTAATCATGACTTGCTCATGTCATACTTTGTTGTTTTGTGATTGTTTACCTTATTTGATTTCTTGAGGGAACAAAAGAGTTTTGAACTTCTTATTAACCAATATTTGAGAAACTCGTAGAATCCTCTGTTTCAACCATTATCCAGTTTGGTTGTACTTCAGAAAAGAAAGTAAAATGAGGTGGTGTTGCTGTTGCTGAAAACTGCAAATGGATTTTCTACAACTGACTTTGTTTTGTAGCTGAAACAAATGAAATTTTTCTGTTTAAGTTGGTATAAAAAGGGAGGAAGGAATTATAATAGCAGAATCTGCTCACCTATTCAATCAGTTTTTCCAAAGCTTTGTTTTCAAGGCTGCTGTTTGACTTAAGTTATAAAGGGTGTTTTTAGATACCAGGATCTTTGCAAAGATTTTGAGCCTTCTCTACGTCTGATTTGACGTGGGGTCTGTGCCACTTAGATCATACAGGCAGGGAAAGGTAGCCTGGGCACCAGGGCATGAGGCTGGGAGCTCCGTTTCCAGCTTTGCCATCAACTTGCTCTGAGGTGAAGTGAGCACCACTTGTGCTTCTGCCTTCCCTCCCGCCCTGCTTTACGCACATGACACATCTAGGCACGCAGTGCACACTTAGGCCAGGAGCTTGAGTTTATGGTCATGGTACTGTTGTTATTGCACTGTTTCAGTGGGACTCTTGGGTGCTACTGTGATGTGAGTAGTTGTGTTGGGAATGGACTGTCGCAGTCTAAGCTGGAGTTGTTTGCAGTCACCGGGGTAGACTGTTTGCTGTAATATCCCAGCTGACGTAGCAAGTTCAAATGTGTTAGCAATATGGCACGCTGTTGTAGAGTCATGTTAATATAAAGTTGTACAAATGTTGGTAATAAAGTGGCTGGTGTTCACAGCTCCAAGGAGAAATTTGCAATCTTGGTATAACTTACATTTTAAAATATTTTTCCCTCCCTCATAAGGCTTTGGCAGCTCGACTACATCTGGGTTTAACTTCAGCAATCCTGGCATCACAGCATCAGCTGGCTTGACGTTCGGGGTGTCCAATCCTGCCTCTGCAGGCTTTGGGACAGGAGGGCAACTTCTTCAGCTGAAGAAACCTCCAGCTGGAAACAAGCGGGGGAAAAGATAGGCACCCCTTGTAGGGACGTGGAAGTGAATCAACTTTGTTCATCTGAGAAGTCTATTTTTCTAGATCGATGCATTGATTAAATTGCATCCTGTGAGATTTATAAAAAAAAAATAAAAATTAAAAAAAAAATCGCTACTTTTCCCTAGTCTGACGCGTGAAATGAATCATATTGAACAGCTATTTTCTTGTGAATAGAAACCTTTATGTATTTTTATTTTTGGCCCTAGTTTTAGAAATGTTCTATACCGCATTATTAAAGAATCTTGTAAAACCATCTATTTAAACTAATGTTAGTAGCAGAATATTTTTTGTTAATAAGCTTTATACCATACGAATATATGCATATTTGTTTTTTGTACAGATAAAATATATTCTAGTACAAATACTAGAGTTCATATCTTCTGTTCCTGGATATGGCCTTTAAATCTACTTCAGGGTGTTTTTGTGTATATGGATGTAAATATATACAGTACAGTGCACACACCTGTGTGTATGTATGTGTATATATGTATAAAATAAAAACAGATAGATGTGCAAACCTTTCCCCACAGACAGGTCTCCTCTTCTTTGTGTTCTGTTCCTCATGTTGCTCTGTGGCTCCACACCTTGGTGTTCCTACGATGCTCCTATGAATTTCAAGTGGTGGCTCCCGGGCGGTGTTGTCATTGCTTCACGTGCTTTGTTGTGTAAGACCAGCTGAAGTCTGATGTTCACTGTTGCATAAACTTTCGTATATAGTGTTTAATAGATGTGGTTTTTAAATTTTTTTTACTTCAGCCATTTATTGGCCAGCTCTAAAGAAGAATCCAGGATTCTGACTCTCACATCTCATAGGAAATGTTCCCAAACAGTGTTTTTTTTTTTTTTTCTCCTGAGCTGCAGTGGGGTGTTGCAGGGTTTCAGCTGAAAGCTCACAATTCCACAAGGTCTGTTTGCAAGCAGAGAGCTGCCAGCCTGGATGAGCTTTCCCCTGCAGCTGGAGGGGATCGGTTATACTATTGTGGTGAGGATCTGAATTAACTGTTGTAGAACAGAGTTGATTCACTGGCTGCTTCTGGTCGGTGCTAGGAGCATGGACTCGAGCAGTCCTATATCCATTTCAGTAGAAGGCATAGCAGGGTAAGTTGCTGCTCAAGAACTGAGGAGAATGATGTCATTTGAAAGTTAAGCTATCGCAACAGTAGAGTGTGAATCTTGCATACTACATCACAGCTGCTTGTGCTGCATTTCCAATCCAGTGTGTGCTAGAAGCATCTGGAAAACATCCTACGGAGGTGCTTACTGCCTTATGTGACAAATGATAGATGAGCTGAATCCTCGCAAGCAACGATAGAGGTTGGAGTGTGGGCGTGGGGCTTTTGGAGTTGAGTGTTGCTTTTTGTATATAACATGCATCAAATGAATATTCACAATCATTTTCACAAAGCACCTTTTTTTCTAAAACAGTTACAGTGCATAGGGTCCTTTTTTCAGGTACCAAGTTACTTGCTTTCAATTGTTGAAGTGTTATTACCATTTTGTATGTCCTGGAAGTGATGTCTGCAGTGGTTGCTTTTGGACAAATGTTCAATTTATCACTTGATCTGGCAAAATTGAGAGAAACTCAGCACAGAATTCTCTGCATTTGTACACTTGTATGTTACCGCACCTTTGTGAGCAGTCCCTTAGTGATATAATGTTTTTTATGTTTGGGAAAACTAAA
The DNA here is from genome assembly GCA_013396635.1 of Penelope pileata. Lineage (NCBI taxonomy): Eukaryota > Metazoa > Chordata > Aves > Galliformes > Cracidae > Penelope > Penelope pileata. Next base: position 500,934 of record WBMW01005290.1, read on the forward strand.
AGCTTAAGGTATGATTTGATTTTGACCTTTTTTAAACTACATTGGGCTGCAGTCAAAACGGTAATGTTTTTATTCTTTTGTTATTGCCTTTTTAATAGCTAATGTAAAACCACTGGACTCTCTTGTAATGTATCAATTTGTGGAACTAATTCTGAATATGTACTGTTTGTCCGTATGTGCAACTTACCATTGTGCAAACAATAAAACAAATGCTGTGATCCTTGTAATACATATTTGCCTATTTGAAAAATGATTTCCTGTTGTCTTCCTATGTTGTAGGACAAACAAAGCAATAATCAGCTATATAATTTTTTTTTTCTTGCACTTACATAGGGTAAAATTCTTGCTGAAGTTAGGGCCTTGATCTCTGGATTGGGAGGGGCTGGGGGAGGAACATGCTGTGGATTTTTGTCTAGACTCTTAATGGGTTATATAAGGTTGGGTCATGCTGTCATGCAACACAGCCCTGGGTATGTTTTCTGTAAATTCTGAAGTAGTCTGAGTCTCCTGCGTACCTGCATTCTGTTCTGTCTCTTTTCATGGCAAGGCAGCAGCTATCTCCTTAATTTCTAGCCTAGGTGGAAAAGTGATTTTTATATAACGAAATAATTGCCTGCTGGAGAACCTTCTGAAGTGGTCAAAATGGGATTTGAAATAATTATATTCCCAGAATATTACTTTGATTGTTGAATTTAGCCATGATTTTCATGGTTCAGCATTGCATACATTGTTCCAAATATTTTTTAATGCTGTGCAATACAATTAATGTGCAAAATGCAGATACACTCAAGGCATGGTGTAGTTGTCTGCAAGACGTTAAGAAATTTAACACCTTGAAATCAAGTCTGTGTTATTTCCTCTTTAAAGGAAGAAAAATATGTACCAGAGGAAGATTGAAGTGGGATGTAAATGGGATGCGACTCTCTTTTAGTGAGGACCTTGTACAGCTGTGGTGTAAACTCGCTTACGTGGCCTCTCTGACCAGAAGGACCTAGGTTTTTCATTGCTCTCACTGCAATATCTAACAGGAGGTGTGGCAGAGTTATGCCTCTGTTTGCTTGTGTTGTGAACCTCTTCCTGCTCTACCACCTCAGAGCTTTTACACTCTTACATGCCTGTGCTCCTGACAAGCTGGCTCCGGCCTGCCTTGCACAGTTACTGTTTTCTTGCTGGTTGGGAGGGAGGAGGGTGAAGTGGGAGAGCTGGAGAGAGTTCATGCATCATCTTCACCACAGGCCTCTGAAAGCCAAATCCTGGTGTACCTCTTCCACCACCTCCATGTTCTTGATGTGACTATTTTGGACCTTCGGCTTAGTGGCCGCCTTTCCTCTTTGACATGAGTGATAATTCTTTTTCCCTCCCAGTTCTCTACTTGTATGTTAACAGAAGTAATCCAGAGTCTGTTACATCAGTGCCTACCTGTTGTTGGTTCCAGTGCCTGCAGTGTCTCAGCAGATGATATACAAGAAGTAACATGCAGGATTTAATGAGAATTAATGAGAAATTAGGAGTGACCGTATAGAAAAATCCGTCCATGCTGTAAGATGAAAATTCATAATGCGCTATGAAAGTTTGCTTTCTGAAAACCCTTATTCAGGTTTTAAGGAAAAAGTAGCAATAAACTACTTTCTAGCATTAAATTACACAGTTCTGACTGCTGGGGTTGTGCTGGCTAGCTGCTCTAGCTTCCTTCCACTGTCTGAGTGTGGTGAGTACCTGCAGGCACTGCTAGTTCCACGTATCCCAGCAACATTTCTGCCCAGCTTCACGTGAATGGCTCAGGCTGGGTTCAGGGGGGCGGTGAAGCTGAGAGCTGCCTGTGGCTGTTCTGAGCATCAGGCACTGCTGCTGTGCCCTGGAGCCTCCCACCCACCCGGACTGGTACGGGACTGGGGAGGAGTGGGGAGGTGAGGGGGTGCGGAGCAGGGGGCTGTGTGCTGTGAGCAGGACGATTCATCCCAATTCACCTTGGGATTGCTTCTGAGCTCAGTGCTGAGTGCTTGTGTACTGGTGTTCCGTGGTCCTGCATCAACTGAATTTGCAATGCACGTTTTTGTATTGGTTAAATGTTGTGTAGAAGTAGATGATTGTAGCACTTCAATTTTCTGGGTGGGAATAAACAGCACTAAGGGTTTCCCATCAGGCTTCCAATAGCTCTGTTAGGGAACGCTGCTTTCACCAGGTGGCAGGAGACAACTGCTTGTTCATGGCCCTGCAGAGCTCTTACAGGCTCGGTTGTGCAGTGTCCTTTTGTTCCCAGGTCATTCATGTTGTCTTGCACCTTTCTCTAAGGCAGTCAGATTTTGTTAATCTTCACCAATATTTGAATAATCTTCAACATTCGAACAATCCCCGTGACTCACTCACTGTGTTGCTGTGAGGTACATTACTCGGTGCTTTTTAACTCAGCCTCAGGAATTTACTCTTCCCAGCCCAGTGCTGCAGTTGCGGAGCACCCAGCGTGGAGGTGAGTATGCCAGGCGCTGCTTCAGCTTTTGTAGCTTCTTCCAAAGAACGGCTTGCTCTTTGCTTCCTTAACCTTTAGAAGTAAGGCAATTCTAGCTTACTCTAAACAGCTTATGATTAAGTTTGGAAGCTTCTGCAAAATTCTAGAAAAGCTTTTGGATTGACTTTGCTTTTTTGGGGGGTGGAGGGGTATAGATTTGATACCAGGTCAGCTCTGCTGAATGCTTGCATGGAAAACTTGGAATGCATACGCCTGTCCTAACCAGGTCAATAGCTGAGCAGGCAGAAGATGGTTTTTGTTTGTTCAGCTGAGCTCTCAGACTGACAGATTTCCCTCTTTTTTTTTTCTCTTCAATGCAGATGTCAAGGTACGGCGCGTACTTGGGCAGCACAAGGGCAGCACCATCCTAGAAAATCCCGTAATTGCCTCCAAAGCCCTGTTCTGAGTAGATTTGGGTATCTACCTCCTGGGCAGACACGCCTTGTTGGCTCCGTGTCCTTAATGTGCTGTGCTGTGGTAACAGGGTGCTCCCGACTGTCCCCCTCACAAAAGCAAGACAGGACGGTGAGGTTCTGATTGGACACTAGGGTGCGCTAATGGCAAAAAGAACTGGACAAATGCTCAAAATCAAGTAGCAGTTTTTCAGAATTTTAAGTTTCGGGTAAATATCTGGTACTCTTAATAAGAGAAGTGAGCTCTTACAGGGGGAAAATGGCAAACAGCTTTTCGGACTTCCAGCTGAGTGAAACTTTGGGTAGGAAAAGAGCGCAAACTGCATACAGTTGGGTAGCGAATGCTGGCCCTTAACTCCACGGGTAGGTGCTTAAATAGAAACTACTCCGAACTGAAGAAGCAGCATCAAAGATCTCTAGTCCTATTAACACTGATGGCATTTCTTGGCTGTCAGGGCCACCTTTTTATTTATCAGCCTTCACGTGAAGGAAGCTGTCCTTTGGGCACAAACACTTGTGCTGCTCTATCCAGATACATAGGACAGAGTCCCTACGCCAGAAGGAATGTGCCTGCTCTAATGCCATGTAAATGAGTTAGCAACGTGCATTACATCCCTTTAAATTAGGACAACTTATTAAACCTCTTACTTTGGCTGCTCGCTAAGGAAACTGATGTCTGCCTAAGGCAGCTCACTGCCACCAGCATCGCCGCTGCTTACCCTGTGGCTGCAGTAAGGTGGAGGTGGTGCTGAGCTCTACGTCTGTTCTGAGAGTCAAGAGGGAGGGCTTTTAACATTATTTGTGTTGGTGTTGGGTGTGGTAATGCGCTCCATGCCAGTAGCAACATCTTGCTTGTGTCCAAGATGTGCAGAAGTCATGGGGAGGCTGTGGCACCTTGTCCAGATCGTCCTGTACAGAGCAGGAATTGCTGTACTGAAGGTGTAGGGTCTAATGCAAATGTCCATTAAATTTAATGCATTTAGTTGTAACAATATTTCGCTAGAAATGTTTTTGTGAGTCACTTGTCATTTGTCACGTTCCATTTGGTGAGTGTCACCTTCATCACCTCTCCCACGCTTTGTTTGTTGCTGTGTCTGGGTGATGGGTAAGTGTTTGGGGCAAAGGGAGGGGTTAGGTGAGATCCTGGGCTCATGGTGGCGACAGAATTCCAGCAGCAAAAGAAATGGTAACATTCACAAACCAGGCACTGCTGCAGAATGATGGATGTGTCTTCTGAAGTCAGCTCTGAGAACGGGGAGGGGGGACCCAGACCCTTGTTGCGATGTTAAATCATCCATAAGGTGAGGCAGGTTCCATCTGTACTCCTGATGCCAAGTGAAATAGCAACGATGCAAGCAGATGCAGTGTTTTGTTTTGTAAGCAATATGCTAAAATGTCGTAATCTATAAAACATTCTTTTATGTATTTTTAATTTTCTGTTCATTTATACTAATTATCCCTACATAAAACCCAAACCTGCAACAGGAGCTGTAGTAAGTCCCATGGATCCACACCAGGAGGACAAGCACTTCTTCCAGGGGTCCTGAGCACGTAGGGGTAGCGGCACATCTCTCCCCAGCCCAGCTCCCTCTGCACCTGCAGGGCAGCGGCTGGAGCTGAGCAGGACTTGTGGGGCTGTGGGGTCACAGCTCTGACAGAGCACCCACATTTGTGGTGCCATGGGCACAGCTGGGGCCCTGAAGGAACTCCTGGGGCAGACCTTTGGGGCTGTGCTGAGGGTGTGGGCAGAGCCCCTGGCCGGGTACCCCTGGAAGGTGAACACAGCTCTTGGGGCTCTCAGGTTCACCTCCCAGGTGCTGCCCACGCAGGGTTCGGGGGTGTTAGAATGAAGCCAGCCATGGTCGAAGTGCCTCAGGCGAGCGTGCAGCAGCAGCCCACCCGCCCCTGCTGCCTGCGCCTCGGGTGGGTGCCAGCCTCTAAGGAAAGAGGGAAAGAACTTCCTCGACGCTCCAGCACCTGAGCGACTCTCCAATCTCTCCCCTCGAGCAGCGGTGCACCCCAACGCCGCGGCG
>WBMW01005290.1:506175-695931 GCA_013396635.1 Penelope pileata
CGCGACGGCCCCGACGGGGCGGCAGGTGAGCGGGGAGGCGGCGAGCTCGGACCCCGGAACGGCCGGGAGCGCCGTCGGGGCGGGGGAAACGGCGCGTCCCGGGCGCACCCCGCGCGGTGCTGCCTCGGCCGCGCGGGCACAAAGCGACGCGGCACCGCCGGGCCGTTCCCCGCTCTGCCGGCTGTGGACGAGGTGCTAGGAACCGGAGGCAGGGACACGGGGACGCGCCCGGGGCTCTCCCGCTGTTTCCGAAGCGCCGCGGAAGCCCTGCAGCCGCCGCGGCCCCGCGCGCAGCCCCGGGGGAGCAGCGGGAGGGCGCGGCCGCGTTCCGCAAACTTCAGCGCTGCGCCGTGCAGCGGTGCGGGCACCTGCTGGGAGCACGGCCAGCTCCTGGGGAGCTTCTTGCTCAGAGCGCGCCCGAGGTGCAGGAGAACGGGGGCAGGAGCGCGGCCGTCGGGTCCCCAGCCCTGCAACCCCTGTGCCGGGCTGTCACAGGCACCGTGCGGGTGGCAGTGCCCGGCTGCCCCATGGCCTCTGTCCGGAGCCAGGGCTGAAGGGAGGAGGCTGGTGGCCCGTGGTGATGGCCCGTGGCCCCGTGTCTCGACTGCAGACCTCTCCCGGTGGTGCTGCTCAGGGCAGGTGCTGCTCCCTTGCTGCATGTTCCTGGTGGGAGGCACGGCCCCGCTGGGAGCGCTGGGACGGGTCAGCCCGGTGCTGGCAGGAGCTGTGGGACCCGCAGGCAGTGATCGCTCTGGGGCCCGGCCCTGCTGGCTGTCCCCTGGGAGTTCAGTGGGCCCGAGGGGACTGGCCATGGGGCGGAGGGGCCACCCCACAGCGTGTCCCGGTGCCCACCTTCTCCTTGCTGTTGCAGTGCCCATCTACGTGCCGTTCCTCATCGTCGGTTCCGTCTTCGTCGCCTTCATCATCCTGGGCTCGCTGGTGGCCGCCTGCTGCTGCCGCTGCCTGCGGCCCAAGCAGGAGCCCCAGCAGAGCCGTGCACCCGCCGGCACCCGCCTGATGGAGACCATCCCCATGATCGCCGGTGCGGGCGCCTCGCGCGGCTCCTCCTCCCGCCAGTCCAGCACCGCCGCCAGCTCCAGCTCCAGCGCCAACTCAGGGGCCCGCGCGCCCCCCACCCGCTCGCAGACCAACTGCTGCCTGCCCGAGGGCACCATGAACAATGTCTACGTCAACATGCCCACCAACTTCTCGGTGCTCAACTGCCAGCAGGCCACCCAGATCGTGCCGCACCAGGGCCAGTTCCTGCACCCGCCCTACGTGGGCTACGCCGTCCCGCACGAGGCGGTGCCGCTCGGCCCCGTGCCCCAGTTCCTGGAGGGGCTGCAGGGCGGCTACCGGCAGCTGCAGTCCCCGTACCCGCACGCCGGCGGCGAGCAGAAGATGTACCCAGCTGTCACCGTGTAGCCACGTCCTCCATTTCCGAACTGAGCAGAGAAGAGAGACTTCCTTGGAACGCGGCTCCCAGAGCAGCGCTTGTAAATAGTTTGGGAAGGCTCGTGCATGTCAGACAGTGTTTATAAACCATTTATTTTCGTCGGGGTCCGTTGCCAGGACCTGCCGGATGATGCCGCTGAATTAACGTTTCCAGATACGCTTTCATTCCAGTGCATGATTTACAGTGGCGGAGGATTATGCTGGAAGTGCGTGTGCATCTCGGATCACTGTGCTCGCAGGATAAAGGCCGGAGCCGCTAAGTGCCCTTCAGGTGTGACACGGTCAGAAGCCTTTGCCTCATTAGTTCGCAGGAGGAGTTCTGTTGCACTGAGCAAGAGCGCAGTGCTTAACAAACCCTCCTCCTCTCTCGGTCCCTCGGTGACACTGCCCATGGCTTCCCAGAGGGTCCCGGCCAGCCCTGAGCAGAGCAGTCGGTCTGTGCCTGGGTCCTGGTGCCGTGGCTTTTTGGGGCGCGGTGCTCAGCCCTGCAGAGAGCAGCTTCCCTGCCCCTGGTGCTTCTGTAGGAATTCGGAGCAGACCAGTTACTCCCAGCACACTTGAAACCCTTCTTGGTTTGACTTTGCCTGGAGCTCTGGACTGGCAGTGGTTCACACAATTGCTGTTTCTCCCCGTGGATAACAGCTGGGCGTGAGGGCCCCGCTCCTGCCAGCAGCACAGCTTTGTCACAGTGACCGCCCCGGGAGCTGTGGTGACCGCACCACGCTCAGCCTCACCCGCCAGGCCCCGGCGATGGAGCCCGCCCCAGGACCGTGGTTCCTCCCTGCACCAGCCTGCTGCGGCCGTGCAACCTGGGGGAGATCCCTCCTGAGTGTGGCTGGGCAGCAGCTCACGGGGAGTAGTCAGACCGTGCTAATGGCTGTGTATCACCCCAGGTGTGTTCAAACGGGCCAGGCAGACTCTGGGGCTGTTCCTGTCTCTCGGAGTGCTTGGTCTCTGCGTTGTGTTCTTCAGACAGCTGTGTAGGGACGGCAGACCCCAAAGCAAGCAGTGGCTGGAAGCAGACCAGAGCTGGCAGAAGGTTTCCTGTCCGATACTGTATCAGTACGTAGCAATAACGGGACACTGCTATTTTTGTATGTACCTCTCCTAAAGCCGCCCAGAGACCTGGAAGCATTGCCAGATCCGACGGTTTGCCTGTCAGCGTGCCCCACACGCACACACAGAGCCGGTCTGCAGAAGGGAGGAACGCTGGTGACTGCTGGGAGAGGAGAGGGGGATGAATGGGTGACTTGTAGCAACTCTGCTGGCGCTGGCCGAGCTCCCCGGGCACCGTGTGCCACCTCTCAGAGCCGGGGCTGCGTCCCGCGCTGTGCTGGGGCTGACAGCACTCGTCCCTGCCAGGGCCCTGCTCCGACCCGTGGCATTCAGGTGACTCTTTGTATATTGTTTACTTGTTTAAAAAAAAATAATAAGTTAAATTGAAGTCTGTAGAAAATAATTTGCAGCTGAAGGAAAAGGAACCCGAGTTGTACTAAGAGGAAGTTTGTGAGATGTGCTGTTTTTTCTATGTCATGTATAATAATGTAAAACCAATGTTAACGTTTGATATAGCTTTTAAATCTTGGAAAGGGCACTTGATTTAAAGTGTTTCTTACAAATGAAGAAAAAAGCCCCCTTTGTTTCTTAATAAATACTTTATGGTGTGACTTTTCCCTTTGTTTGCTTTGTTGCAGTCATTTTTTCAGGCCGTTAATGCCTCACTTGCCTCTGCCTGAGCGCGTCTGACCAGCCCAGCAAAAGCAAAGTCTGGATTTTTGGATGTTTGTAAGGAACACCACCACTGCTGCCAACCGTGGGGCTGGGAGCTGTGCCCCTGAGGGCTCTGTCCCCCAGGGTGACAGGGCCACGGTGGTGGCAGCAGGAGGACCTCAGCCAGCGCTGTCTCCTTGGCATTTGGGTCCTTGGTGGTGGCCTCTGCCTGGTGGGGAGCCACGGAGCTTGGTGCTGCTTACAGGGAGAGGAGAATGGGCCGGCAGGGAAGGCACAGTCATTGTAACACAAATCTGTTCATCATTTTTGGCCTTCAGGAAAGGCCTTTGTCTGTTCCATGAGTGCCCATAGCCCTGTGGCTGCTCCACGTGCCTGCCTGGTTCATAGCATCACAGAATGGCTGAGGTGGGAAGGGACCTCTGGGTCCAGCCCCTGCTCCAGCAGGGACACCAGAGCAGGGTGCCCAGGCCCACGTCCAGGCAGCTCTGGAAGATCGCCAAGGAGGAGACTGCACAGCCTCTGGGCAGCCTGTGCCAGTGCTCCGTCACCCGCACAGCACAGCAGTGCTCCTGGTGCTCAGAGGGAACCTCCTGTGCTCTAGCGTGTGCCCATGGCTTGGTGCTGGGCACTGTGATTCCTGCATCCAGTGGAGCTCACACAGTGATCTGAGGGGCTCAGTCTGGGCACAGGGCAGCAGGGTGATGCCATCCGAGCACCAGGGACCTTGGAGGTACCCACAGGGATGGCAGCAGCAGTCACACTCATCATTCACAGCCACGTCCTTCTAAGTGGGGATTTTTCCACACCAGCACAAAACCCAGACTTGCAGCAGAAACACAGCCCCGTTGTGCCAGGGGGGCCCAGCCCGGGCTCACCAACATCCAGGACGAGGCTGCAGGACATGCCCAGCACTTGCCCCCAGCCATGGGTCACACTGGCAGTGGCTGCGAGGCCTTGTGTGCAGGTCTGCCTTGCTCTGTCCCATCCCGTTACTCAGCTTTGTCTTCGCAGCCTGCCCCAAACAACTCCCTCCCTTTTGTCCTGCTGTTGACACCTCTTAAATTGATGTTCCCACTTACGTGCGGTTTGAAGTGCATGGAGTTCTTTCTCAGTGCCTGCTGTTGAACACACTGCTACTGATTTCAGGCTCTCTTCTCGGGAGTGGTCAGGGATTTGTCATGGCAGTACGGAGTGGCGGCTGTAGCACCTGACACCCACACAGCCGCTACCGGGCACGTCTGTGTGTACTGACATGGAGCTCAGTGCAATTAGCATCCTGTGCTTGAGTTTGGGATGTGATCCCATGGGAGAGCAAGCCAGATTTCTAGTCCCAGCTCAGCACATTGACCTCAGCACCTTCCTCCCACAACATCTCATTTGCCGCTCATTTTCGGTCTTGCTGGAGCTCTCCTTTCCCCTCCAGATTTTCTGCTCTCCCATTCGTTTCCTCCCAGTGAAGTTGTTACTAAATACTATTCCCCACATGTACTCCCTTGTATTTTTCCAAGCTAAAGCTCATTTTATTGTTTCCTGCTCATATTTCTTGCTTCTCTGTAGGTCCCTTTGTATTATTTCTCTGTCCCCAGTGGGGTTATTTCCCTGCCACCGCAGCGCGCTGCGTCCCGCACACAGGCAGCGCTGGGCAGGGACATTTGGGGCAGTTAATGAGCAGAGGCACAGCTTCAGTTACCAGCACAGGTGATACCTTCCCAGTTTTCCAAACAGGAAGGCAAACACTGCGGAGAAATGCATGGCAGACAGCTTGCTGGGGGTGCAGGGAATCCTGTTACTCCCTCGTCTTCATGAGGTGAGGGGAGAGACCCCTCTCTGGAGTGTGACTCAAGTCATGGCCTTCAGAGGGCTTCTTTCTGCTCTCCGATTTAAGTACTTTGTTTACTTTTTGTTAATAGTTCTCAGTCTGGGTGGCTGTTTCTGTTGCCAGTCGGGTGGCGATGCCAGCGTCCTGTGCCTGGTGGTGCCCGCTGCTCCGCGTGGAGATGTGCTTTCCTTTTCCTGCTTGAATTCTCAGCAGTGCAGGAGGAAAGCCGAGAGAAAACTTACCTGGAACATTGAAGACAAACCCTTGTCTGCTACTGTGGGCTCCTTTCACTCACTTACTTAGTGCGCTTGTAATAGCAAAACATAAGCATTCAAGAAAGCAAAGAAATAACATCTGTTCTCCTGAACATGATAATCCTTCACTTTCAGATAAGCAGACCCTTGTTTGCTGTTATCAGTCCTCCAGAAAACCTCCAGCAAAACAGAGAACAATACATCAAGCTGAAAAATGTCAATTAATTAAAAAACATGAACGAGTTGCTTTCCATCGAGCCTGCCTTGTGTCTGGTGCTGGAGCACATCAGGGCACGGCCCCGACTAGTTTGTAGGTTAACGTGAAAGCAAAAAGAGTAGGCAGGCACCACTTCGGATTATTAAGCCAGGACGAGGTAAGACCCAGTCGGAGCGCTGCACTAACAGAACAAAAAAAACAAAAATTCCCTCCTTCCCCAGGCGTGGAGCGATGTCAGCCACTCACTGGGACAGGCTGCAAAGCAGCTGATACTCTGCTAGGCCCAGAGCCAAACTCAGGAGGGCCGCAGAGATCGATGGATCGCGCTCCTGTGCCCCGGGGACAGGTCTGGCCGGCGCAGGACATCCCTCCTCCGAGGTGAGGATCCCTCATGTCATGCAGCCTCTGCTATGATTTATTACCCTGAAGGTAAATATTGGCTTATGCAGCTGCTGGCTCCCTCGGTATTTGCTCTTGGGAGGAAGAATCCCGGCAACTCCCCGCACCAGACAATCTGTGTTACTGCCAATGTCCCGTTGTGGGAAAAGCGTGGTTCTCTGTTTCCTGCAGCACAAACCAAAAGCCACGGCTGTGGGCCCGGTGCGCTGTCAGAGGCAGGCTCTGGGCTTAAAGCTGGGCTGCATCCTGCTGCGTGCAGGGAAATACGAAGAGTCATTATGAACCAGGGCTTAATTGAATTCATGTTTACAGTATAGGTATAGCCAAGCTCTGATACCAGGCTTCACATAGAAATGAACTAACTGGAGGAACACAGTAATTTTTTTGTTGTTGTTGGGCAGAAATCCTACATTAATGTGCTTGGAAGCGTTTCCTTCCACAGCTGGCAACGTGCAGCAGGGAAGGCAGAGGTATTTGTTACCAGCACTGTAATAAATCCAGTGCCCCAGACGCCCCAAGGGAACCCAGCGTCCCTGCCTCTGGTCTCCCTCCCCCGCAGGGGCTGGGTGCTGGTCACCAGCACCAACCGCCAGCTCCACGGCATCTGTCACGGCCAACAAACGAGCGTTCTTGACTGTGACAACTGCACCGAGGGTTCGCCATCACGCCCTGTCAGACACGAGGTGTGCGAGTGCTGCGGCTGCCATGCACATCACAGCAGATTTGGTGTCCTGAAAGCCTGCAGCCTCGGGTAGGGCAGCATCACTCAAGGACCTCATTTATGTGTCCCAGCAGTCCCAGTCCCCACTGCCCCAAGGATGTGGCCCCAGTGGGACAGCACCCAATCCCATGGAAGTGCTGCAGGGGGTCAGGACCGCCTCTTCCACAATCACACCGACATGAAAATGCAGCACGCACCTACCCAGCTTCCATGTCCCAGCTGAGCTCTGCCAGCGCAGCAGGGCCTCACATCAGGCCTTGCCATCGGGGCCTCACCTGCAGCCATGGCCAGGAAGGCCTCACCAGCAGCCCACACCAGCAGGGCCTCACCTTTCCCACCTCAGTGTGCCCCCTCCTCACCCAAAATGCCCAAAGAACCTCACTGGCTTTCAGTGACACTTGCATGGCTCGCTCCCCTGCAGACCCACATTTCTGCTGAGCAGGAAGCAGCAGGAACCCCCCTGCTCCTTCCAGGCTTCTCGGGACTCCCTGCTCCGCACACACTGGGGGAGCTGAGGGGCTTGGGGCTGCCTCTGGGGAAGGCTGAAGAGGGGCAGTGCTCGGTGGCTGGGTGCTGCCGGAGCAAGCTCACACAAAGGGATTATGTTTCTGAAATCTTCTCGCTTAACATTCCTCAGCTGGACCTTTCTCAGTTACACTTTTATTTTTCAATGCTCCCATTTCAGACTCGAGCATTAATCTCAGGGTTTAGAGCCTTTGATTCTGTTTTGGTCTGGTATGAGGCACCGAGGACGCCAGCCACGGCCTCAGCAGCTGTTGATGCAAATGTCTGCCTAGGGGACGTGACCACCGGGCGCTCGCCTGCCGCGCTGCTGGGGCCGAGCTCTGAGGTGATTCTGCAGCCAACAGCCCCAGTAAGGGGCTCCAGAAGCAAGGCATTATATTCAACAACTCCATGAGTTATCTCACGTTTTGTGTAATACAGAAGAGATGACAGTGCAGGGAGCCAGCAGCTAAGCATCACGTTCTCCCACATCCAACTGAATAATGCTTATTTAAGTTTATCACCAATTTACGTTGGTGTAGTGGCTGGCAGGGAGTGCTGCAGCATGGGGGGAAGTAAGAAAGGAGCCCATCACGGAATTCTCATCTCTTTGCAAGGCAAAAGCAGATACCAGGGCTGGCTGTGGGGATAAAAGCATTCTGAAATGTGCTCAAGCAGTGACTTGTAAAGGGAAGAGGGGAAATTTGGCTTACAACTCCCCTTTGTTTCCTAACTTTAAAAATCCAGAAGTAATTTGTTGTTTGAAACAAGTCTCTCTAGGCTCTTAAAAATGGTTCTGTCAGCACTGTGACAATCAGTAAGGAACAAAACATTCATCAAGTTACAGCACCCTAAAAAGAGGCAAAGTTTTAGCCAGACTACACATGAATTTTGTTCCTGGTGAAATCTGTTTAGCACCAATATCTAATAGTATCTGGAGAAAGAGATCCCTTTGTTAAGGCTCATGCACTTTTACTTTCTGTGGGGATCTTACAGTGTGCTCTCCCTGAGCTCAGCAGAGCTCTGTCAGGGCCGATGGCTACCGCATTGCTGTCACCTGGGTACCGCTGCTGGTGCAGGGCATGCCGGCGGGCTTTGCTCCAGACGGATGCTGGAGCCTCGGGCGGGCTGTGCCCCGGCTCTCACAGCTCCTGAGGCACTCACAGCTCACGCAGAAAAAGATTTAAGCGGGAAGAACACACTGCAGTGGAGAGGATCACAGCACGTGTCCCCAAGAGCTGCTGGGGATGGGAGAGCCCTTGTGCGGGGCTGTGTGCTGCTGAGTCTTGCTCAAGGCAAGAGAGAGCCGGAGGTGCTCTCAGCTGGACACCAGCCTCGTGCCTGGGGCTGGATGCACCTCCCACGGCGAGGAACTGAGGTCCTGTCCTCAGCACCAACAGAGGCATCCCCTTAAAAGCACACCCAGAAGGTAACGAAAACCCAAATCAGCCCCCACAGCAGCTTTGCGGGCGCAATCTCTGACACATTTAATGTTGAACTCTTGCTGCAAAACTTGGGTGGATCAAACAAAGGAGCCTCGGTCCGCTGAGTTGCTTTAATAAAAGGTTTATTGGAAATATTTTTGTGCAGACATACAACAGTCAACAATGCTGTTCAAAGCTACAAATTCGCTAAGTTTTCCGAACCTTCTAAAAATATGAGTAAATGACCTTCATTTGTATTCAGTCTGGGAGGGAAACAAACCCCAGTGTAATGCGATGCTGCGCTGAAACTACCAGAGGACATTAATAGAACGTGAAAATGGTAACACTTCTGGAGGAAAACCCACACACCACCCCGCTCCCGCTGCTCTGCTGGGAGCCAATTAAACATTCCCCCACAGCACTGCTCCGCTCTGCATATCCAGATTAAAACCTCTCCATCTGTAACAATATTTAAGCAATTTGAGCACAGATATGACAGACAAGTGGGCACATGACTCAGCTAGCTGATGAAAAAGATGCTGTTAAGGATCCTGTCACTCAAACTGCTGCATGTGTGACCTCCTGGAGCGCCGGCTGCACCTTGGGGCAGGGCTTCCCCTGAACGCTGCCCAGCACACACAGCCCCACAGGGCTGGGCCGCCTCACTGCTCGCTGTCAGCCTGAGCCTTTCTTAAAAAGCGCTGGGAACTCGCTTGGAGCAGCCTTCCAGCCTACGGGCTGCTGATGGTAAGGACAGCAAGTGCTTGCATTTGCTCCCCGAACCAAAGTATCAACCAGAAGGGCAACGGAGAGCACACACAGCATCTGTTCAACTCCGTGTTTTCTAAGAAACCCTGCAGATGTTTTTGAAGAGGATTAATTTATGCCAAGACAACATCTGGAACATCTTCTCAGGGAAGCCACCCAGTAAGGTGGTCAGCACCTCAAACAATCACGTCTTTCTGCTCATGTTGGCTGCCTCTCCCTTGGCTTCATCACTCCATAATGACGGGGTGCGGACCTCATGGCTGTGCACGGTGACACTTGGGCAGTATTTTGGCTTTTCTTCATTGTTAGGCTTTCACATGACTGCCCGGAGCTGGGGGCTTGCCCACACAGAATTTGTCCTTTACCCACTTCCAGTGCTCTTCAGTATCTACAGAAATGCTGCAGGAGAAATCCAGCAGGTTTCAGGAAACGCGTCTCACCTTCATCATACGCAAAGGAAGGTTTGGGAAGGTTCTGTCCTTCCGTCCGCACCACCAATGAGTAGGCCCTAAATTCATATCAAGCACCTCCCTGCCTCCAAGCTAAAAGCCTGGTTTCCCTGACTAACAGGGCCCCTCCAGCCCGGCACAAGTGCTGATGTGTGACAGAGGCTCTCTTGGGAGCCTGGAGGATAGCAAAGCTTTCTGGTGTTTCGGGTGAGAGGCTCTGAGCTCTCCCTCCTGGAGCTGTTCAGCTCTCACGGTGTGAGCAGGACTACAAGACTGGTAAAAACAAAATGGGAAGAGGGCTATGTGAACTGTGTAAGCAGACTGAGGTGACTGGTCCCCACCCCACAGAAGGACAGCCCTGCAAAACCAACCGGTGCGTGTGGTTTCACCACACCGGGCTGGCCAGTACGCCACAGGAGGAGGCAGAAGCATGTGGAACTGTGCTCTGGCAGGGGCTGCACACGGACAGGCCGGACGGCTCAGTGCCGCTGAGAACGAAGCGCCAGCAGCCACCCACCTGGAACCTCAGGTCACGGCGCAGGCCCAGCCCCAGCAGCCCCTGAAGGCCACTTCCCAGGGAGCAGGGGCTGTGCTCCCAGGGCAGCTTGTTCTGCCCTGCTGAGGGGCTGTGTACGAGCTCAGTCCTCAGCTTCACAACCTGCTGGGCCTTCAGCTCACACACCTCTTCACACCGTCCACAGTGACCACTGCAACTTGAGCTTAGGGACAATGCTTGGGTGTGAATTTGGCACTCTCCCTGTCTGACAGGTGTGTGGCTGTGCCTCTAACAGCTGCCTGCAGGCCAGCCCTGAGCTGTGCCCAGGGACCCTGCACTGCCAGGCCAGGAGCACGGCCAGGAGCCTCTCGGAGCAGCTGAGCTGCAGCACAGGCCTGGCAGAGGTGAGGGCAGTGGTCCATCCTGGAAGAGCAGGAAGGTTTTTAGGCAGCCTGAGCCCACTGGTTCAGAGACTGAGCAACACGTGTGGTCAGTGCCGCATTTCAGAAGCAAACTGCTACCCAAATGCGGCAGATACACTGCAGACACAGCCCAATTCTCCTCCAACCCATTATGGTTGGAAAGACCTGCTGCAGTGCTTCGTGTCATCACTGTGTATTGCTGCACTCAGAGAGAGACCAAGAGCTCTCCCTGCAACCCGACTGAAGCTTAAGGCATTGATACTGCACGATGACCCAAAACTAAGGTAAGATATCCTCCGTGCCATAGAACCAGGGATCTCTATCTGACACAGTGCTTGCTGGGGGTGAACACCTGCTCAAGCGCTGCTCCACTTCAAACCTGAGCTGTGAGGCGTAACAGCAGTACAGCCCCCAGAGTATTCAAAAACAAAATTAAGTCATTATTTATAAAACCATGGGAGAAGCTAAATTGGGCATCACTGCACTGATGACTGGAGGCAATACAAAACCATGGATGTGGTACTCTAGCCCAAAAGGACAAAACAAGCTGGCAGTACAGGGACAGAATGGAAACTGAGTGCCTTCCCCAAGGCCTTGGGGTTGTCCACAGAGGGCTGAGCTGTACCCTGCATGCCACTGACCACGTCGCAGTCCCCAAATTTCACTTACTCTGCTCCACCTGAGCTTTTTCTTCTTCATTTATGAGCATCAATGGTCTCCCAGCAAACACACTTGAGTACGTGCTGCAAAAATCATGTAAGCTTCGCAACAGGAGACTTCCCTGCAGCATCTGCTGTGAGCTGCTGGCAGGGGCAGGCAGAGCCTGCATGCTCCTGGCGTGCACTGAGAAGCGTGTGGTCTAGCGACGTGCAGATTAGTGAGGCTTGACTGTTATCTTAATTTACAGCCCATACAGTTCATGTTAACTCCAGACACAATTTTAGCTACATTAGCAGCTTAGTTTGACTCAGATACTTTTATTGGTTATTCGCCATTTCTCCTTGACAAGTTATTACTGACTTCCCATGCTAGCTCCCCACAGCACGACCTGCAGCCCCGTCCAGGAAAAGGAAATGTCAGCAGGCTTCTCAGCAGTGCTCCATGCAGGCTCTGCTCCCCGCCGCTCATTTGTTACCAGGTGACTGCTAAAGGAATGGTAGTTTCTGTGCAAGTAACCATTATGGTGCTACAAAAAGGAGCAACCAGATCCAGATTTAACTCCCCGGGAAAATCATTACTTCTTCCTGAATACTGAAAAAAAACCCGCAAACCAAACCCCCACCATTGTGGTCAGTGCAGAGAGCTGCCAAAGAAACCCTTTTCTGATCAACCCCATGTAGGTAAATCTGGACAGTCAAGCAGAAACCTCCCATTCCTTCTGCTCCGATTCCCTGTCCAGTTGATAACGCTTTCACAGAGTGCTTCCAAAGGTCACTGTTACTGCTACACGCATTCATGTTAATGAACAAGGAATCCTGTTGATACAGAAGGGGGCCCTTCTCCTGTTGCTAACGTGACACTGGAATACACCTCATCACTGTTCACAATGGCAAGCAACTCCATACAGCAGATTACAATAGATTAATTCCTGTAATGACTCCAGTGAACACAAAGAATGCCAGGTCTTGACCTGGGTGGGCTCCACAGGATTAGCTCAGATAGAGATGAAGGCCTTACAGTGATGATAAAGCCTGACCCGCAAGCCCCGGTGTCACATACTGTATAGCCGTGTGACAAACCCCATGTGTAATTTCCATTGAGCTGACATCCAACACACGTACCTCAATCCGAGTCACCATTCGCCCTGGGGAGGGTTTGTGTTTGTGACACACTCTGACCTCAATTTACAGAGAGGTCAGAATGATACAGCCCATAGTCTGCACTAATAAAATAAATCACATCAGATGGCAGCTGCTCCTCCCCTGCATCTCTCATTTGCTCTGTAAAACTTTTGTTGCACCAAGCTAAGAACAGAAAAGACTCCAGGATCCCTTCTATTCTCTGCTCAACACATTTATTTGCCATTCTCCAGTATTCAGAGGTTTTTAAAAGTTTTTCTGGGTATCCTCAAGAAAAGCCTCCAAATTGTTTACATACCAATGTTTAGTGTGTGGCTTAGAGTACAAAGACTGAGCTGCTCTCACTTTGTCTCAGTGGGAAGTTAATTTTACTTGTGGTGTCACAAAAGGAAGAAGCAGTTAGCAGCTTCAAGGACACCACACATTTCCTGAATAGATTTAGTTTCTAAATAAAAGAAACTGTTTAACAGGTTAGATCGGGATTAAGATTTAAAAGCTCCCGGGATCAGGTTTAGCCTCCCCTTATTTACTCTCTCCCCTAGAATTCCTGCCTTTAAACAACAGTAATCTCCCAGAAAATATACACACACACTTGGCCCCTTGACATTCATGCCCATGGCAAAATTATTTGCAATCTTCCCTTGTTGCATAATTGTCTCATTAGCGCTGCAGAAAGAAGGTGACGACTTCTCCCCCTGTGCCATCGACCTCATCCGAGAGCAATCCTGCCCCTGCTGCCAGAGCAAAACTTCCTTTCTAAGGAGGAAGGGGACTCGGGCTCCTGAGGAGGCATTGGGAACCGGGCTGTCACCCTGCACTGTGCCATTTACTTACAACCCGTGGGTTGTAATTCATGGGTTACTCAGAAGCCAGTGGGCCAGGCTGCTTTTTTTTTTTTTTTTTTAAATTTGCTAAGCATAAATATTCATATTCAAATTGCTTTCGGATATATTTAAATCAACAAAAGTTCTGGATAACGGTCAATAGGGCAAAAAACAGTGCCAGTTTTTGAAATGCACTGATGCAGTATATACATTAACCACAAAACCTGGCTAGAACACAGCAGTATTTACTTTATGCTATTCAGAAACGTGGCTTGGCAACTAAAATTAATAGAACTTGTCTGGAGGACAGCGTAAGCTTTCTAAGAGCTCTTTCAGCTTTAAATTATGCCCCAGTTTTCTCTCTTTTTCCATAATCCCAATGTATGCAGCAGCACGCTTGCCCCGCTCACAGAGTGAGTCAGTGAAGCCGGCATTCCTTGCAGGGCTCGCCAGCCAGAGGGCAGACAGCCTGCTGCTGGGGCTGCTCTAGAAAAGGGCCCGGTCTGGCTGAAGAAACAAACAGCAGCTCTTCTCTCCACAACGGCCAGCTCTGTGCGTGCGCACGCACGTGCGCTCCCCTTTCCTACCCTTCCCCTGCAGCCCATCCTACCTGGCCAAAGGAGAACGTCTCTGTAGGACCACAGCACCGGGCTCCTGTGCGGATGCACATGTTCTTCTTCCTAGAGATGTGAGAAGCTTGCACCTCTCCCTTCTCACTGCTTCATTCTGTTGTTAAGATGGGAATGGGGTAATGGAGGGAAATCCCAGGCTACATCTGAAGCGCACATCCAAATACAACCTGCAGAGTTACCCGTCTGGGTTCGTTCTTGTGCAGAATGCCACGCGCTCCACACAGCTGCCCTGAAAGCTCTCCAACCTTCACATCCTGACTTTGTGAGTAAGCTACTAATCTGTTTCCAGAAAGCTAAGATAGAGCCCTAGTAAATCCTGCAAGAGGGCAAGAAGTAGTCTATGTAGTTCATTGCTATCATGTTATTCTGTCATAGGAAGGCAAATAAGCATTTTTAGCTACAGATTGTGTTTCTATTGCAATCAAAAAATTTATGCCAGATTGTCCATTAAATATTTCAGCCAAATCTAGTAATCAGTGAATGTTAGAGGGGATAAGGTCTACATGCAGCCGTGTGCTCCTGGTCTGTACGTAACATAACAGGAAATGTCAGCACCCTGTTCCAATTAAGCAAAGGCTGATTTCTCATGGAACATAAATTTTCAGCTTTTCTCCCGGAACAACCTTATGCTGATGCTTTAAACAGTGGCAGAACATTGTTTTTAATTTCACACCTCACATAGCACAGTCAAATGCTTCATAACAACATAAACAAAACTTTAGGCAGAGCTTTGCAACTGAGTTCAAACGATGGTTTCCCCCCACAATATGCACTACTGAAGGTTTGCAGGGAGAATACAGAAACGTGTTGGCTAAGGCCACAGAAATGAGTTCTCTGGTGTTTTGGCTGCTGCTGCCAACCCTAGTCAACAATGTGTTAAGAGCGGATGCGTTGATCCAAAACCCATTATTCCCACTACCCGGCAAGGAAAGAACCATTTATTCTATTTCTGTTCTCCTTTTGGTTGTATCGTAGGATCGAACAACTTGTGACTGGGAGACAACACCGTGTTCTTCTTGGGAAAACGCGTATCCATCTGAAAAAGCAAAGGAAGAAGAGAAATCACTGGAGTTCAGCTCAAGGGCACAGCCTGTTTTTATGAACAGTTTTAGGCATCACTGAAGTTACATGACAGACTGCAATGATCCTCATTTCTGCGCTGCACTTCTGCTACGTACAGCTGTGCCCGCGTGGATGCCTGCCAGCTCTGCTTTACTGCTGCCCTCCCAGGCCACAGTAGCATACATGGTCGACATTTCCCTCTGAGCTGACCCAGCTAACAAAACTTCACAGAGATTTTGGACACCAGGTTGACTCTCACAGTGGCAGAGCTTCTTTAAAGACTTAACAGACAGGTGGAGATTTGCATTTTTGGTTGAGGCTATCGTCTGCTCGGTATCCTGGAGGAACACAGAAATGTCTACACCACGACTGGATCTGAGTCACATCTTCCCAAGTCCATCCAGGAATTTACTTTATTTTTTTTAACAAGTTCCCACGTGTCAGCTGACAAATCACACTGAGAAAATCTTGATTCTCTTGGCCAGCCACTCATATCTTGGATAGAGGAAACTTCAGCTTATTCTGGAGGTCTCTATTTTGCACAAGTGAATCCTGCTAGCTAACACAATCCTTTGGTCTCCCTAGAAATTACTCAGATGAGAAGAACTATGTGTCTGATTTAAAGTACTGTGGACAAGGCAAGTGACATTCCTGACATCATCTGCAAAACACCATATTACGGGTAAAACAATCACAACGGCTAAAGGATCTAGACAGTGAAACATGGAACAATATTAAAATCAGACATGGGTTGACAGAAAATTCTGAACAGAGCAAAGGACAATATTCTCTGTGACACTAAGGAAAGGAGATTTTCACTGAAAATTGGTAGTCAGAATGGAAAAGGAGATTTGAATAGTTTCAAAATACGGAGAAAAAGTCACAGGCTATGTAGAACCTGATAAGGGTTTGTAGTAGGAAAGTAAGCAAGAGTTAGCAGGTGTGAATTCTGCCTGGGAGAACCTAAGAACGACACCATGTCTCTGGAAGTAGGAGCTTTGTGAACAGATCTACCCCAGGTGCAGCACCAGGTAAAGGAGGACAGATGTCCCAAGTACCACCTGCATTGCAGGAGTCCTCCCTTAACAGGCTCAAGGCATAGTCCCCCTTTATCAGAAACCACAGGTGAGATAAGGCTGGTGCAGGATACAAAGGGGACCCTGCTGAGAAGAAAGCCCCACGGCAGTAGGGATGAGCCTTGCTTAGTTACTTGGGAGAGTCTTCTCCTCTCACAGAATGGGGGTCAACATCACCCCTGAAGCCATGGGGACTTTGCTGCAGATGTGAGTTCACAAGGCAGAATGCACCCTACCTCAGCAGAAGAGCACACCAGCAGAAGATTAGCTGCCCTGCACCACAAGCACAGTAGGAAACCTTTGCCAATAGACGGAGGAGATTCAAACAGAAATACATCATCCAGAACTAACAGCAGTCACATCTCCCACTTGGAGAATTGCAGCACTGTAGGAACTTTGATTTGATTACGTGACTGATCGTGGCGTCCCATTTTGTTTTCCATGAGCAATTCCATGCCAATATACATACAGCTACAGAGGGACAGGTTGGGTTTTCCTGCCTCTAGCTGAAGGTTCACAAAGTATATTCGCAAAATACAACTCTTGGAAAAACTGTGTGCATTCTGGATAACTGCAAAGGAAATATTTACAAAACAGGCTTTCAGTTAAAAAAGAGTGGATTCACACCTAAACAAATACCTCCAGTGCATTTGTTCCACTCGAGGGGCCAGCCTTCTGTTAGCTTTTTGGCAAAATTCTCAATGGAAAGTCCATTTAGCCAAAGACTGCAAGATTAAACCCTAAAAGACCAGCAGCTGTGCCCCGTAACCTGGTCTGCACCAAGATGGCTTTGCTGTATTGACTTATCCAGTAACATCAGGAGGCACAGTAGATCCAACTGCCATAACTACTGCAAAAGACCAGTGCTTACTGCACAACTGTGCGGCCCATCAGACCTGGGTATCTTTCCATTACCTGCTTATTTCCAGTGACAGGAAACAGTCAGGCAGCCCAACCACTCTGCAAAGCCAAAGCAAAATGCAGTCAAATAAATATGTTTAACATACACCAGCAGAAAACACCTTGGCCTGAAAATTTCTGCTGGATTAAGATGACCAATTTTTAAGAACACCAGTGGCATTCCTGCACCCTCATGTTCTCGATCCACTCTGAAACATCAGCAACGAGGTTTTTGTGCGTATGTCGTGGGAAAGGCTGTGACCCCGATACTTCCCCGTTGCCTCTATTCAGTCAAAGCTCAACATTTGGCAGTATGTTTAAAGCTTTTACTGTTGAATTCCATACAGGAAGATGATTTCATATTATACTTTTTATTTGTATTACGATTAAGCTTGAGCTTCAAGCTGTTCAGGCAGCTGCCTCTGCCTTGCAGAATGAGAACGCTGTGCATGCTTGCGTCCCATCCACACTCCCCAGGCAGCTCTACATTTCCACTGCTTTCAGACCCCATCCAAAAACAATGAAAGCTTCCATCTGCCAGTTACTAGGGAACATTTCGGAAGTTTGAACTTTTCCCCCAACTCTGGTTTTAAAACCACACCTAGGAGCCTGCCCAGGGAACAAGGCTCCCATTGTTCCAGCCCCAGGACGGAGCGCACTTCTGGGGGGCTTCTGGGTACAGTCACTCACGGCCGCTGCAGAAGGAAGAACCTTTGTCCTCAGAGACTTTCTGTTAATGGAGGAAAGCAGCGCTCCTGAATATCTGTCACCGTGGCTCATTTGTTAAGAGGAGATTCACATTCTCATCAAATCTAAGGTTTCATTGGTACCTGATATTATCAGGCACCCTAATGAATTTTAAAAGAATTCTGTTTTTTTTGTTGTGTGTTTTTTTTTTTGTTTTTTTTTTTAAGCTTTGATAGTCTGCTAGTAGATCAGAATCTAGTCTCCCATCAGGTTTCTAATTTCAGAATCTTTTTCTGTTCCCTGCTACGACCATTCTGGCCTATGCAATGCCAGGTCAGAGAAACTCTCTGCACACACCTGGAACACGCAGGGCACGCTGCACCATCTCAGCAGCTCGTCACATGCAACAGCTTCCAAGACCGGGATCGGAGAACAGGGGGCTGGATTAGATGACCTCCAGAGGTCCCTTCCAAGCCCTACGATTCTGAGATGCAGTGAAAATCTGCTCATTGAAGGACTGTGTACAGTTTTATGTACTTCAGAGATTTATTTTAGAGGCCTCCTACTTCTTGTGCTCATCTGACACCCTCAACTGTCATGGGTTTTCCCCAGAAAATTTTCTTTCCTTAGCATTTCAGCATTTCATACGCGCAGTGGCGTGCAGTTTAGCACAGCCCAAAGTATAAGATGCCTTTTACCATCATACTGTTCATCTTGGGAGAAAAACACCCAGATTCAAATCCACTAAAATGAAACTTTTAACTTTGAGAAGTGTTGCTTCTCAGATACCAAAATCTCCTTGACAAAACAAGCATCAGTGTTAGAATATCACTTGGCCAGCCAAATTCTCTCTCAGGTCAAACACTGGGCTCTGCATGGTTTTTAAGGAGATTAATAAGATGTTACAATTCACACTTCCCAATTAAACAGTAAATGCTAACTCAGCTTTGACTTCTCAGGGAACCCTCTTCCAGTTATCCTGGGAAAGCGAGAGCTGCTTTAAATCTTCAACATTCTGACTAATGCTTACAGAAATCACTCATTTCCCTGCTGATAAACGATGCCTGTGTTTTCTAAAGGACCCAAGAGGAATTCCTGACAAATGGCCCCATCTCTGTCTTCCCAGATACAAACTTATGGCTATATGCATGTAAAATACAGAGCCAGATGCCACGGCATCAATTCTAAACTAATTATTCCTACTTCTTTTTCTTAAGATGATTTTAAAAGATTGTAACGCTACCCGACAGTCAACAAATATGTAGCTGTGTTGCAAAACAATACAGAATGTACACTGCATTTCAAACACATGCAAGATAGTAGGAAATGGAGTTTTAAAAGCATCTCAAGTAGCTACCCTGTTGTTTTTCAAATCAAAATGCACCAGGAGAAAAATGAGAGGAAGAAGGTGTCTGCTAGTGGAGAATAAATGGTAAGATTAGAGCCTCAGCATGAACACATTATTATTATTTATTATTTGCCAGCCCCCATACTGTGAAACGAACCTCAGCTGACAGGTGCTTTTTTTCCGTTGATTAATAAGGTGCAAACCATATGCTCTGTGTTCAGGTTTGCTCCATGCAATCACCATACTCTGTCAAAGGAAGAGGGATTTTCTTTGCTAGCATAGGAAATCTGGGCCAAGTGCAGTAATCCTCATTCAGGCACGGCGCTCTGCATTTCAGGGGGAGTTCTGCCAGAGCAGTGCTTAATGGGAGCAGGATTCAGCTCTGTTTTTAGGAGCAGGCTGAGACAAATGACAACTGAACACTGATGGGGTATGGTGAATTACAAGAGTGAAACTGCACGGGAGGAATTGCACTGGACATTCCATAGAGACAGCCAGGAATGAGGGCACCTGGGGAAGTGGGAGAGCATCGCCCTTCTGTCCTGGTGGTGAGGCTCTGGGGACACAGGTGGCAGAAGCCAGACGTGCAAGGAAGATGGAGCTCAAGAACTGTCTTTGGTATCCATAGAGCTTGTCTAAAGGAGCTGCTACCTTCACAATGTCAGAGCAAAAAAAGAAAAGAGTAACTTGGATGGAGACTTGGAAAATGCTTGTTGTGCTAATGCTTTAGGATAGGGGATGGCTCACCAACAGAAAGCGATGAGACACACGGAGCGAGCTCCTCTCTCCCAACACAGGGCTGTGCAGGCAAACCCTCAGCCACCCTCCCCCCACCCCTGCAGACCAGCAGAAGTAGCCCTGAAACTCCTTGCAATATTTATCCAGGGCTTAACTCATTTCCATGTGATTGGAAACAAATTGTTGTAGGTATTGGTTCCGCACCAAAAACTTGCAAACTTTGTTGTCAAGAGTAAAAAGTTAATCTCAAACCAGTACCACATCTTTACAATCCATGCTAGGAAATTTAACCTCATTTTTCTTCCTTCTTGGGCCCAAAGCAGTTGATTTCCTTAAGCCTTTGTCAGCCCTAACTAAAACCATTTTCATGTTTTATATGCAAGTGTCAGATCCTGAGTTGAAGTCCCACAAGCGATTTTTGGAAGAAGTGGCCTTCACAGGCTGGGAACTTGGAGCCTGCTAATAACACATGAACAGTTCAAGACTTCAAACAGAGTGTACGCCGTGTGATTTAGGATATTGGCCCAGCAAGTCAAGGTGGCTGCCCTATCCATCAATTCTCTGCTTTGAAGATTTCCAGCATTTAGTAAACAGTTTTACAATTTAGGGCTGTGAAAACAGCACACATGTTCCCTGAATTTCACATGGCCTTGAACATATAGCAGCTATGCAACATTTGAAAATACATCTGACAAGAGAGGACAGAAGTTTTAAAGAATCATGGATACACTGTAGAGTCTTTCAAACGTAACAGCTTCACATTCAAAATTTACGTTCATGTGAAAAACAGACTGCTGACTGTAACCTGTCCTGACTGCACTGACTCATTTAGCACTTAATCACTTGCATTTACAGGGAAGCCGGTTATCCAAATTCAGGTTTATTTTCGTGTCTCATTTTTCTTTCCCAATAGCTATTCACTTACTAACAACCTGAGGGTGTGTTAGTAAGTGAACACCACTTACTCCAGCAAACCAAAAGCATACATCAAGTCTGACTAGTCACTACTGGTGTATCTCCTTGCTGCACGATGGTCTCTACAGCAGACCTCCTTGACAGCAATTTATGTGTTTTACCAATTCCTTCTGCCAATCATCTCCTTTGGAAGTCCCCCACAGAGCGTGTTTGTGTGCCCACAGCAGAGCAGCAGTCAGCATCTCTGGCTCCTTGACGCAAAGGATTAAATCCTGGAAGGAGCACGTGGTCCACACGGCTGCTCAGCACATCGGTCTCTTTTGCCAGGAGAAATGAGATTGATCACTAAAGACCCTACATCCCTCTGACAGCAACAGCCCTACAGCTGTTCTGTAAAGGACAAAGACAAGCAGATCCATCACTGTCCCACCCATTCTGTGAAATTCCCTGTGGAAAACAGGAATATCTCAGGCATCTGAGTTCTCAAATTCCAGCCCTGCCACCATGACCTGAGCCATAACACTTCTGCCATAGAGAGCAACACAGTCAACAAGTGAGATTCAACTCCAGTCACCTTCCTGGGACTCCTAAACAGCCAATGGTGCAACTTTTCATTGCAACAGTGATACAAAACCCAAATCCTGAGTGCCTGCCCCTCTCCCTCTGAGCAGCAGTACTGCATGCAGAGGGCTTATTTCTTTAGTAAGGTGAGCAAAAAAACTCTGGTCCCATAGATAAAGGCCTGTCATGTGATGATGATGAATAAATGGATGACCTCAACACGAGCAAGAAAGGCAATTTATTCCAAGTAGCAGCAGCGAGGAGGTGTGAAGTTGCCTGTCTCCTCCCTGCAGTGGACAAAGAGGGAGAGGAGTGAGGCAGCTCTGCATGCCAAGGCTTTTCTCATCAGACATACAGACAACTCCCCACTGGCATCCCTGAAATATCACTGTATTCTCATCTAACCACCACTAGTAAGACTTTATTCATAAAGAAGCCATTTCTATTTAAGCTAGGCTCTATCACAACATTTATTTTATCCCGCAGAGTTTTGATTTTACAGCATTCTCGAGACTATCAGGATTCTACATTCAGAGAATCTGCGTATTGGGATTTTTTCATTTGGGCCTGTTGATTGGATCCTAGGGAATTATCCACATTTGAGCAATTCTTGCCTAGGGCCAAATACACTAATTCCACTTCCAAATGCATGTCTCTGGGTTGGCAGCTCAGCCTCTGCACTAGATTATCTCTACCTACAATTTAATTAAAAAGTAATCACCCTTTGCTTCACTCATCTGGGGCTGATTGCTGTGAAACACCCATGCATACATGAACCATTACTTACGTGATACACTTTGCTGGACAGAATGAGCACGGAAAAGGCTCGGAGGAGTTTTCCTGCCGAGCCTTTTTAACAAATGATCACGTTCGTTCACGCTGAGGGAGAGAAAAAAAAAATCAGTGAGTAACCAGATAATTTCAAGATAAAAGTGAACTTATTTAAAGTACTTGGCAGCTTTGACTTCATCAGTATTTGAGATGGCTGTAGCATGAAAACATAGATCTTTTCTTTAAGCTGCACACTACCAAGAGTATTCTCTAATAATGGAAACTCCTTCTTTCTAAGGCCACCCTCTCAAGTTTACACTTAGCTCATCCATCCCTCATATAATGATTATTGTGATTTCTGAATGTGAGACATCTATAAGTTGTTACAAGTCATATCAAATGTCTGACACCAAGTGATATGGAGCATTTACAAGGAGCTCTCTTTCTAGTATTTTATGTACATGAATCATGCCTTAGAGAGAAGGAGCAACGCATTGTGGCTTAGCATGTGGTAAGAGGCTTCTATCACACCTGCAAAACAGCCAGAGACAACCAAAGGTGGCACCAGTGTTAATTTTGAGTTCTGAAGAAGATTTCCATTTTCACCTCCAATACTGGAGAGAAAACTTTCCATCCAGCTTTTGGTCAAAAGCCCCCTTTGGTTTACACAGTTCTTGTATAAGGCTTGAATTTATCAAAAGTGAAAACGTTAACTGAGGGTGAAATATAAAACATGCTTTTCAACCTTTCAACTTTTGAAAGAGAAAACCGACTGGATGTAACATGAGCATATGAACCATTAGAGCCACTGTCCACTCTGATTTTTACAGAGACTATCAATTTCATCAAGAACTTGATGTTCAGAACAGACAAATGATGGCCAATGTCCTGACCTTTCAAAGCACTTAACTATGGAAGTGGCATAAAGAGCAGTGGAAGACAGTGTAGGTGCCCAACTCCTGTTGGACTGGGGTTTCCAATAGCTGCTGTATACCAGATTATTAAGCAGTACATATTACAGTCTATTTTAGTTGAAAGTTCCTGTGAGATGGGGTTGTTTTTTTCCCTGTCTCGCACTTGTTCCCAGCACTGAGATGGTGGCAGTATATATAGCAGACATCTGCCAGCGCAGCCCCCGTCAGTGTCTTTATCCCATTTACACCACATTTACACTGCCTCTTTCCACTGTCAGAGTGCGCTTGCTCTTCCACATCTTCATTCACAAGTAATTGCGCTGGTTATGCCACAAATGTGGGTACACATCTGAAAGGTGAAGGCTGGTATCTTTCTTGGATTAGATTACAAATTCACATATATTTGGTACATGAAATGGAAATCCCAGCAAGCACAGCTGCTGCTGCCAACAACCTTACAACAGCTTTAAACAAACAACTCCCTTTCATTGAAGCAATTTGCTAACTTCAAACAAGAAAGCAAGCAAAGAATCTCCAAGAGGTCTGTAATGTGTAACCCAGCCATGCAGGCTTATATTCCACTTAATATTCCATTAGGTTAATATCCAGACTTGCAGTCCCCTGTTCAGTGAGAAACGAGATGCCCATGAAAGAAATGGAATAATCCTCTTTTTTCTTCCCCCCATCCCCATCGTGGTCTTAAGTCCAACCAAGCATGTTAAGAAATTGTGAATCCTATTCCTTAAAAATCTTTATAAAATTGTAGCATTTTCAGACACTTGGTCTCTTCCCCTCCTTTCCTGGCCACAGCAGAATTATACCTGCAACAGATGCACTGGGTTGCTTTTCCTGTCTGCGGTCAGCAGTATTTCCTTGGTAGTATTTTCCTTCAATAGAAGTTGACGACAGATTTGGAAGCAAAACTAAAGACATCAACTGAAAGCATCAGAAAAACATTAAGAGCTCTTGGATCATTAGATCTGCATGCATTCAAAGAAGAAAGGACTACTGGTTTCCACTAAAACCAGGGATGCAGAATGGAATCTTCTGAAGCTCTTGGAAGATCCAACTTAGAAAACAGACTGACTGACCAACAGAAAACCAAGCATATAAAGAAAAATACAACTGCTGTAGGCAGGCAGTACAATAGAAAATGTACTACAAAGGATCAACACAGAAGGGGTTGGCAGGTGCAAAACAAAACATGACATTTTGCTAACTTAAGCTGAGGAGGCTGACAGCCTCCAGAAACCACCACTGCTGGTGTGTGCACTACCCAGCAATGCTGTGCAAAGCAGAGGACTGCCGGCTCACCTGGAAGAGCACTGGCTGCACGTGCAGCCAACAATCTGAACCTAGTAGTGGTCTGTCAATGAGAGAAATGGGATACTTGCCCATCTTCTTCATACCCATCTCCGTATGAGACCAGAGGCCAGTTTTGGATAGACTGCTTAAAACAGGAATCTGGAATTGATCAAAGATGTCAGCTCTAAAGGGACAAATAAGCAAAATCTGCCACAAAATTCTGACACAGAGAATAGAATCATGGCAGCAAAAGGCACGAAGAGCAAATTCTTTGCCTGCCTGTCTACAGCAATAGAAACACAAATGGTATCTGCTACAGGCCATTAACAGTGAGCTCCTTAGGCTCTGTGCAATGTGTGGAGGAAAGCTATCCTCCACACTAGCTATCAAGGGACTTCTGAACGAGCGACATTGCAGCTCTCAGGAAGCCAAAGCGAGACTATCTTTGAGGTTGCTAATCATAAACAACTATTTCAAAAACTCAAGTCACATCTGATTTTCCCATTTGGGAAATTATTTTGGATCCGAGCTATGCAGAGAAAGAAAAACTCACGGAAGAATTAGAGCATTTGTGGTTTAAGTGCAAGTGATGATTAAACAGACTACATATCAAGAGCTATCAAGCAGTATAAAATGAGCTCTTTAATGCACATAAGTAAATGCAACACCACTCTTTCAAAATGGATGAGTATTTGATTTATTAACAGATATTAGATCTTCTAGTACAAAGCCTGAAAGGAAAGTGAAGTTAAGTGGATTACTTAACTAGACCAAAATGTCTGCACTGATACCAACTCAGTCCCTGCTTTCAGAAATTTTTCTACTGTTACTAACAGATGACAAAAAAATAAAGACTTCTCATCAGTCTCTCTCCACTATGGTGCAAAACCAGTGGTGGCCTCAGACTCTCAGACACAAGATTAGCCCTTACCCACAAATACATTGCTTGTAAATCGATCCTGAGTACTAGCTGTGATGGTCAGTGTTAAATCTTCTTTCCAGACACTGAGAGACAGTGCCTAAGCCCTCCCATCAGGGTCTAAGGATGGCACCTTAAGATGCATCACAGTAAAAGGATAAAAAAAGAGATCAGGAGATCATATGGTGAATACTGGATATGCTTGTGTTTATACTCAGGACCTAAAAACTGTCAGAGTGAAAGAAATCACAAACCCAGACATCCTGATGGGAGCCAATGACCCGGAAAGTGACAGTGAAATATGCTTTACTTGGTTGGTTAGTGACCTCAGAAGGGGTAAGGGAGAAGCTTCATCTATCTGTAATTACACGAAGGACAGCACACAGACAGAAGGCTTTGAACTAAACAAATCAATAGTTGCTCAGAACAAAAACAAGCAAAAAAGGCCCAATTCAGAGGGTTGCTACGAAAAAACAATTGAAAAAAGTGATTATTCAAGTCATGTAAGACAAGAGTCAGTTGCCATCAACAATAAAGAACACCTTGTGCAAGGAATACCTTTGCAATGGATACCTAAGTGGGACAAGATTACTTCAGTCTGTCTGAAAGTCCGAGCTAACAACACCACACAAATTCACTAAGCATATGACAAATCAAAAGATGAATGAAAAGCAACACATTATTGCATAACAGTGTTTTCCATTCGATGAATAAAATAACTCTTCCACTTTTGCATCTGAACTGCTCAAAGGTGTCAACAGAGACCTTCATTTTATTTTTGTGTGTTCTCTTCTCGCTCCTCACAAAAGCAAACAGCTCCTAAATCCAGGCAACAAACATCTGGCTTTACACATTCAAATGAGGAGCATCAAAACAAACAGAATAATTCAAAGCTGACCACAAGGTCCTGCTGGCTCATTTGCTCAAGTAATTAAAAAAAGATGAGCTTCACCACCAATTAACCTACTGAGGACTAATTAGCGATAATGAGAATTTGCGGTACTTGGTATAGCTTGACCCAGAATGTCCTCCCCAGTTCACTAATTGGCTGGTGGCAAAGGAGGGCTCACAAAGAAAGGAAGGTTAAAGTGGATGCAGGTGTCCCTTAAAATAGGATCTTCCCTGAGAAAACATGCACAGCTCAGCTGAAAACATTCGGAGTCCCCCTTCTCTCACGTGAACTGAACTGCTATGAAATGAGCTTCTGTTTTGTTAGGATTTTCTAGTGGAGATGGAGAGCACAGGCACATGAAATGGGCAAAGATGCTTGGTTGCACTTGTTTTTAACTTGCTGTCCGTCTGGATTATTCAGAAGTCAGGCAGACACACACGTAACAATCTGGTTTTGTTTCCTGTCTTTCCTAAAGGCAGGATTGAGCTATTAGTAAAGCCTTCTTAGGGCTGCTAAAAACTACACAAACAACATAGAAGTGCATATTCCAGCTGCTCTACCTCAATGGCACCCAATGAACCAGTGGCAGGGGCATGGCTGTTCAGTGCCAGACACCCAGTGTTACCCTCATGGGTAAGCCCAGAAGACAGGCAAGCATGCAGATGCTTCTCCTGTCATTTGAACAGCCATGAATCCCCTTGCCCTACTGCCTGCAGGCGCTGTATCACCATTTCTTCTGTCCTATGCTTCTGCTGTGGCATTACCAACAGCTAAATCATTGTACGGCTTGACAGCATCTCCCGTTGCAAGTAATTCTTGCAGCACGCTGTCACTGCACTACGACAGCAGGGAGGAAGGGGAAAAGAAAATTTCTGCGTAATATCTGATCTGGCTGAGCAAGTCAAAAGATCAGAAGTTTCTGTCCCTGCCATCTTCAGCTGTGGATTGGATCTTGAGGGGAGATGAGAATACTGTTCTCTCCCTTTTTAAAATTTAGAAATACAACATTCCCAACAGTAATTTACACAAAAGCTTGCTGTTTCTTTGTTGGCATTCTTCTGTCTCTGAAAGCTGCATCAATATAAAATATTAAGAGAAAGAAAAAAGGTCTGAAACAACCAGACACGTCCAGCTTTGATCAGCCATAATCACCAAAGCAGTTACAAGCAGATTGTTGATTTTCACTGCAATCGCTTGGTTCTCAGATTCCATTAAGTTTCTTCTAAAGGTTAATCAGAGGTTCAGGCATGATGAATTTTACATCAGCATGACCTGGCACAGGGGCTCGTGGATCCCTCCCTGCTAGAACACACCAATTATTCCTGAGGATGCATTCTCTTCTCCCAAGTTCCATCTTTCCTTTCTTGTGCACTGTAACACTGCTTTAACTCTTAGAGAGTCCGTCACTGGACAGAGGTGAGTAACAAATGCCAGGCAGAGGCTGTGGCCACACCTTTGTAACTGGCCAGAAGAGACCTATTTGTCTTCCTCCTGTGCTCCATTCTCCTGCTGCCTGAGTGCATCCCCCCAGCACAGCCACAGGCCACGATTTAACTTGTTTTCTCCCAGTTTTGAGTCAAGCGCATTACCTAAATTCACGTAAAAGCATTGTCAAAATGGAGTTAGGCAGTGGGCAGAGAGATGGTAATGAATGCAGACTTGCCAGAAGGCGAATGGAAAAAACAACATTCATGCAGACCAGGAGCTCAAAATTGAGCAAGCATGCAAATAATGCAAGTCACACTGATGCTGAGGATTCACAAAACTCTGTGTGCTCATGCACCCGGAACAACCAAGGGCTTTGGAAGAAAGGGCTGTGCTCGTGGAAGGCTCAACCTGAACAGCTGCCTGAGCAAATACACCTCCGAAGCCCAGAGGATGGAGGCATCACAAAATGAAATAATCCTCCTACAGAACAGTCAAAGTAGCAGCTATAGGCTGTTTTCTGTTTTGGTCCACAAAGGGGAAATGTTATTTTTGGTTATCTATCATTGGATTGCAGGAATGTTTTACTATGAGGTCAATCTGGGTAGGAGGTCTTAATTTAAAAGGCAAACAGGCATTACTGATAATGAAGCTGCAGTGTAATCAAAGGAAATCTCCGGAGCATTTCACAAGGAAGCATCTGAGGCTTATAAACAGTAAAACAAAAATCAGCATTTTCTTTGCAGACTCAGCGTCTACACACTGCTTAATCACTCCGGATGCAGCTGAAATAAGGAGACACCCAAATCCTAAGCCCCTTCTGCATTCTTCTGTAAATACTCAGTGAGCTACCAACAAAAAACAGAACATGTCTAGAAGACCAGCGGGTTGTCAAGCACAAAGCACAGGGAAGTGCAGAGGGGAGCGTGGCCTGTGCCATTTGCAGGTTGGGAGGTGCAGGGGGTTACCTATCATGGGTACCTATCATCATCAATACAACCGGGCTCCAGGGAGTACCACATCCTGGCTAAGGGTTCAGCAGGAGCTGATTGCCCAGGGAAGCTGGAGGCATTATGTGCTGCCATGGGGTAACATCCCCAGGTGTTGTTACTGCAGCAGCTCTCCTCTAGCTGTTTCCCAAGTGCATGTCGCTTCCCCTAGAGAAATGCCGTTGTTAAAGCTTGTGATTTGGCCTGGTAGTGTGATACTTCACCAGAGCTGAAGCTTTTGTTTCCCATTACACCTCAGAGGTTTGCATGCAGGACCCCCCAGCATGGAAGCCAGCCAGCAGCTGGCACCATGCCAAGTGCACGTGGGTCCAACCCCATCACCAAATCCTCATGTGCCAGCGCAGCAGCAGACAGGCCAAGGCATGTTATGGGTTTTTGCCGGCCCCATGGGTGACACCAGGGCAGTATGCTGAGTTCTGGGACCAAATTTTCCACTACAAGTCCACAAAATCCTCTTCAAGTTGGTCCTTACAGTTGTATGGTTAAAAGCAGGGCAAAGCTTTTCCTTTGGATTACAAGAGCAAGAACGATTTACATTTTATTTTGTCATTACTGATGTCTTAATGCACAAAAGCCGTACAGATCCCTCTTTTGACTTCCAAAAGCATTTGGACAACGCATCCTAGCCTTCATTTTTGAGGCTGTTATTCCTAAATTTTTCCAAGACAACTATTTTGTACAGAATGTGGTATTACCAAGCACATTTTAAAAGCACCATTAAAAAACCAGCAGACACTAAAAACATCACATGCCTCTCCAAAAACCAACAAGCCCAACAATAAACGAGATCTCCCTGCTTGGAGTGCCTTCCCCTTGTAAGCACTGCAAACATTACGGATGTGTTTGTGCATTTCATAACACGGGGGGCATCACTGTCAGCTGTCCCAAAGCCAATGAACACAAAGCCGAAGCTGCTCAATTTTGCCTTCAGCCTTTCCAAAATACAGGAATTGACTCAGTTTAAACCTCCAAAAAGCAGAAAAGGCTAAGCATAACTTGCTGGTTTTCAACTGCCTCCCTTCAATATCAGTGCTGCTTACTTCTTGTCCTTAAGTGCCTCACTTTGCACTTACTCTAGTGGGTGCTTGGTCATATCCTCTACAGATAAGGTGGCAATACAGTCACAACTATAACATTCTTTTCCTAGTAACTCATTTCTTCAGAAGTAGGCACCTTGGAGGTTGAAGTTTTCCATGCTTGGTGTCTACACAAAGGAGTAGAGAAAAGCCACAACAGAAGGTTAGAAAAAAGCTCACTTCCACATTTTGAGTAAACTTAACTCATGTTCAAAAACTCTCTCTCCTATTCGATTTTTTCTTTCTTTTTTTTTTTTCCCTAAAGAAAAAGAACAGCTCAGGGCAACAACGAAGACTGATGAGTTTTGAAAGCGTCTGGATATAATTTAGAGCAAAGCAAAGGACCTTTGGTTGAGTTGCAAACAACAAATCACTTTTCTTTAAGCTTTTATGTATTTTGTAACTGTCCACTAAGTATTTAGTCACTAGTACATTTTTTTGTCTTCTTGTTGCAACGCACACTGTCCTGCCTCTCCTCTGAGATGAGCCAGCCAGGAGGAGCTGGGGTGAGACTGCTGAAGCCATTACACTGGAATAGTTGTTATGGAGCAGCTCTCCTGCTGTGCAGCCTGGAGGGAAGATTTCTTCTTCCATTCCCTGTGGAGTCCCTGGTGCCCAACCCAGTAACTCCGGATTAGGCATCAGAGAGATTGGCCCCTTAATCAGTTTTAGCCCTTGTCTCGTTATGTTCCCTTTTTTCTAATCTTCCCTTTCAATTTACAGCTTCGTTTCGGCCTTTGTGCTGATACTGTACTTCCATCAACTTCGACTTAGGTAGCAGATGTGATCACAGCTCTAAATCCTTCGCCAGGTCACCAGGTTTTAACCTTACTTGTGCACTGGATCTCCCTCCATGTTATGTGATAGGCACTATCACGACGTGAAACAATTAACTGCACTGGAGAAGGGGCACGTCAGCTCCAACTGGTGTGTGCTGGCAGCTGGGCACGCGAGTCCCCTGTGCCAGCAGGAACATGGCAGCTCCCCCCTCACCCCTCCGCCAACTTGTGACGTATCTCCTTCTCCTGCTCCCTCCCTCCTCTGCCCCATCACATCTCCACTGCCCAGCTCAGAGCAGAACCAAACCTGGTAACTTGCAAGTGCCTCACACGTAGGGGTTAGAAATGCCGGAAATTAACAGTATGTATTAAAATAAGGAAATAATGTGGCAATTCTTTACTGACATGGGACAGAAGGGTGAGACGAAGGGACGAGTGTAAAATAAAACAAAATTAGGTATTTTCCACCTACCATACGTGAACGTTTACCATATGGAATCAAAGAACTTAACAGAAAAAGCACTGATATCATTTTATGTGCATTTTGCTAGTAAAAGGAGTCTAATATCTTTTTACTAGTAAAGCTGCAAGGAAAAAATCGTAAATATGCCAGTCACTTTGTTGTGTTTGCTGGTGGGGAAATCTCGCCTTTCCTTCCCAGAAATGGTGTGAAGAACATCTGGAAAAATTGATAAAAAGCCTCTGAAACCTCAAAACCAAAATACACCTCTCCCCTCTTCAACCTCATTTTACGCTTGTCTGCACGGGATGGGCCGGACTCAGATCATGGCCATGCGTATCCTGAGTCAATGCACCGAAGCCTCTCATGAAGACACTCATGAAACCAGGATTGGCTCCAAACACCTAACGCTATTTAGCTAGTTGAAAATGCAAGACTAGTTTGTTTTAAATAAGATTCATTGTACCTGTCGATGAGAAGGTGCCTTACTGGCACAGTCTCCCTACTCAAGTGGATATAATTTGAAACGTATCAATAAAGAGACAAAGTGCTTTGAAATATAATGAGCCCAAGCCTTGCTCCTCTTGACATCAGTGGAAATGCTTGCCTCTTCCTCAGCAATGAGGAGGTCAGGTCCTCAAGCTCATTCAGAGTTTGTTAGAAGAGGAAAAATAAGTCCGTTTTAGTATTTCTGCTCCTGCCCAGGTGAGGCCAGAGGCTCGCTGCCCTCAGGCTGCACACAGCCACAGGCCTATTAGGCTCTCCGCCTCTCCTCATCCTCCCCAGAGACCCAAGGAGCGGGCAGCCCTCCATGAGGGCCTGTGTCTCCTGCCTGCCCACCTCATCATGCAGCTATGGAAACGAGATGATAGGCCTCTGCGCTCCCCCGCCCCATAAAACCCAGGCTGAGATCACTCCGACAGCTTGCTCTTGAGGTGAGAGCCAGTCATGCGCGTTCCACTAAAGCCACAGGTGGCTTTGGTGAAAAGCACTGAAGTGAAAAAGAATCTCTGCCACAGGGTCACCTTGTTGAGGATAGGCAACAGAGAGACTGGGGGGAAGCGCAGCCTTAGGTACACAGAAAACCAGCGCTTGTTCTAGAAAATGGAGATGAAAGGAAGAGGCGGCGAGCTTTCATCAGCGTGTGTCTGGAAGCAGGCAGAGCTAAAATGCGCACCCAAAACCGTGGTTGTGAACCACGAAGTTGTGCTTCCTTGTCAGCTGCAGTTCAGTAGGCACTTCACTTTCTCCTTGGTAAATTAAAGACACTGCCTCCCAGTTTTTCAAATAATTTAAAGAAGTTATCCCTAATATTTCAGTGATGCACACACTTTTCCACGACACAGCAGACAGGCCCTTCAGCTCCTTGTAAAGAATTTCAGCAGTGAAAGCTGCATCGCTCTTCAGTATCAAATACTCTTCTCATCCCAGACACCAAATGATTACAAAATAGAACAGAAAAACAACCAAAAGCTACTTTCAAAGAGAGCTTAGGGCAGAGAACTCTCTGCAACAGGAAATCTGCTGTCACAAAGAGCGTGCTGCTCAGCTTTGCCTGTTGGCCATCGGAGCACTGAAGTGACGTGGGTTTCCAAAATAAAGTTTGCTTTGGTTGCTAATCAGGCTTTACTCCACCTGAACTCCTGCTGACTTCAATGAGAGGTTAGATGGAGCGAGAAGTGAATGAAGTGAATGAAGACTTAAAGATTTGGACCTTTATGAGCCAAGGTTTAGTTGTAAACTTACCTCAAGATACAAAAAATCCCTGCAGCTGAGCTCAATGCCACTTTTGAACACAAATCTGTAGAAAAACTGTTTTTTTTCTTTGTGTAAATCTTGCATGTTAACATGATTAGCTCTGCTGGGCAGGTGTCTCCACATGTCCGTGTTTGCTTTGGCACACAAGCTGCCCCTCTCACCTCTCTGAATTCATGTAAATTTAGTGTTAAATCCTGCCCTTTGTTACATGAGCGTGCCAGGGAGCCCTCTCCCCTCCTGCACCAGGACTTGCTCACCTCGCAGCCGAGCTGGATGCTGGCCCAGCACTGCTGGGTGCCAGGCTGATGAGGACCTGAGCAGACACTCATCTTCCACAAACAGGCACGTGAGCACGGTATGGGGTCCCCTGCTAACTCCTCACTGCACGCTCCCTCCTCTGCTTCTCAAGCTATTTCTGGAGCTGTCAGTTCTCAAGGGATTTTCCCCTGATTAAATCCCCTACTCCTGAAATCATCTGATTTTGTAATCATTCCAGCTTCCATGAAAAATAAAAGTAAGGTTTTAGATGTCTACATGTGATATAGAGAAAAAACAAGAACATAATCCTTTACTCCCAACAATACACTCAATATTGCCTTCAAGCATCACTATGTGCTATTTGCAAGGCATTTGGGACCCGGCTGGTGCCAATGCTCTTCTCTGCACAGACCAGACACCATCTACCATCCCTCACCTACCATCTCTTTGCTCACTTACTGTTGGTAAGGCAAAAATGTGCACCTGCTTTTTTAGCTCAATAAAAGTAAATTCAATTTCAGAAGCTGCTCAAAGGTGCTAAGATTCATAAAGATGTAACTGGTGCTAGAAGTCATTTTTTATTAACCTGGAAGAATGTCTCTAGCAATAAGAGTTGCCAGGCAGGGTGAAGACCTAAAGCATGATGTGCATATTTAGGCATCAAGTAGCACATGAGATCTCCCAGTGCTCCTACCCAAAGCACAGTGAGGACCCAGGTGCTATCCTGCTCATGTTTTACAGACATTCGACTGAGCTGCTGCAAGCTGCTGGCACCCTGTTGTGCCCGTCTAGCAGGGCTCACTGCCTTCCGGGGTTTGTGAATTGCTTTTTGTTCAGCAGAGTAATCCTAAGCATCCACATCTTGCACTTCATTTTTCCCCTACAGTCTAGGCAATGATAAAAGCAATTAGCTTCCTAAATCCCTCTCTTATCTGTAATTGGGTGTGATTTTATTTTATTTTTGTTTGTTTGTGAAAAAACACTG
Organism: Penelope pileata; assembly: GCA_013396635.1. Classification (NCBI taxonomy): domain Eukaryota; kingdom Metazoa; phylum Chordata; class Aves; order Galliformes; family Cracidae; genus Penelope; species Penelope pileata. Next base: position 539,929 of record WBMW01005290.1, read on the forward strand.
AACAAAAATAGTGTCCACTCTGTGGGACAGGAAACCAGACCCTGATGACAGCCAGCTTATCTTTCACAGCTGCCTGAACAAACCAACACCTAATGGCTGTGTTTTCAGAAACACTTCCAACCAAGAGCTGACACTGGCACTTAGAGGTGACCGACGGACCTGTGTGGTTTTAACACAGCTCTCCACTTTGTGCTAGAAATGAAGGGACTCTGGTTACATCCCCTTCCTGCACAGTGTCCCATTGCCAGTAATATTCTAAGAGCAATGGGGTTGCGGGCAGCAGGGGAGAGCAGTGCATGCATCTTGTCACTCCTCGTTTCCACTGGCTCCAAGGACACTTTGGAAAAAAAAAGAATATGAACCAGAGAGGCTGTAACTGCAGTAAGGTCTCTCTCTGCCTCTTTCCCACCCTCACCCTTCCCTTTGGACAAGCACACGATTTCAAGCAGGTGTGAAAGAGCCAGGAGACAAACAAAAGAGATAAAAGGCAGAACAACTCTGAAGAGCACTCAGGAGGCCACATCACAAGCACAGCACACCAGCTCCTAGCAGGCAGAGGCACTCTACCATTATCTAGTTCACAGATGGACCACCCAGAAAATCTGGGAGCAATTAGGAAGGAGAACAAACACATGCATGGAGAGAAGGGGGGAGGGAGGAGGGGAGAGGAGGCCAGAAGGGATTCCTTACATCATCTCCATGCAAGCGTTTCGAGAATGAAGTGAAGCTATATGGAGGAGGAGGAATGCAGATGAAAGAGTTTGCAATGACAATGCAATAAAATAAAAGGCTATGAAAACATACAGCATATGAATGAATTACAACATAGTCATTAAATTTACAGAAAGTCAGGACTGTGTGTAAACAGAGAAGAAACCCATCAAGTTCTAGGAGACACATCCACGTGCTTGTAAACATAATAAATGCTAACTATCTCTCTCGCTATTAATGCTATGCCAACTTGCCTTGCAACCCACACATTCAGCCTGCAAAAAGCTGATTCACTTTCCTCTGTGGCTGTGAATAACCAGCACTTAACACTGGCAGGAAAACACAAACACTTCACTGACACAAATACAACTCTGTCCCAGACAGTGATAGGAGCCACAGCAGCAGCCAAGGGGCTCCTACTATCAGAATCGTGTGTCTGGGAACAGCCGGTCCTCAGCAGGGCTGGATCCCACTTGCCTGGCATCTAATTGGTCCATGAACAGCAGTTCACAACCCAAAGTTGCACCTTTCATGTGTTTTGGCTGGGGGGCCAACCTGATTTTGGTACCAAGCACTTTGGCTCCAACTGTCTTAAAGGTGACTGTCTTAAAGGCTCAGCCACCTGAAAACAAGGCCTATTTTTAATTAGATGCTTGATTTCAGACACTTTCATTGGTTTTATTCGTGGCATAAAACATTGTTTTTGTTGATCAGTGCTGCAAAGTTTGCCTTTCTTTTTAAATGATTCGATGTGCAGTTTGTGACTTTGCAAGTGAGCACAATTTATGTGCTGTGTTTTTTAGTATCCAAAAGTCACAGCAGAAAAATGACTCAATAAAAACTGAACATACCAAGCATTTTGAAGTGATTTTAATCAACAACACTGTGTTTACTTTGTCTCGGCCTCTGAGAAGCAAACTCTGATCACTAAGGCCATCTTACAAACACATTGAAGTTCACAAAGCATTTTTTTTAAAGCTTTTCAGTTTGCTGTAATCTTGGTAAACTCACTCCCTGATAATTTTCCCTAAAAATAGTGCTTATTAACTCACAAGTTCAGCTGAAAAATCTACTATCCACTCATCTTAGCAGCAGCTACAATATGGCAATTAGTTTACCTTAGAATACACATCAAAGGCTCAAAGGATGACCCTGCCCTCTAAGAACAAAATCTTTTAAAAGCCCCATTCCACTCAGTTTGCTAGTTTATAAGGTTTGCTAAAATCCAGTTTAATGATCGTGTAGTTTCTTAGCAAGTCATGTGGTGCCATATTGTTTAGGGAACAGAAGAGTTAGTTCCAAAACCTTTTTGAACTCGGGAGCTTTTCCGACTAGCTGATGCAGAACCACATTCTAAGATGGCAAATGAAACTGTTGGATGCAAAAGCCTCACTGTGATTTTCTTTAGCTTCTTTCAGAAGAGACAAAGGTTCCCACACAGCACATACTCTCCCCTTACAATGAAGGATTCAATAATAGCAATATGTTCAAGTCCATATGGTGTGGATACACGGGAGAGGCACAACGAGAAACTGAGAACCCTGAATGCAGGGGCCTGTAAAACTGCAGTGGAAAAAAGCAAAAGCATAAAAAGAACCCTTGAGTGAGAATGAATGAAGTTGTAGGGAAATACTGGATTAGCCAGTTCTCCTTTTAGCTACAGTCTAACTCTCCTCATATCCTGAGTCACAGACAGTTCCCTCCCCTGACATGGTTATCAGATTGACTTTTTTCTGATGGCAAGGAAAATACATGCAACAAAGTCCTTTCAAAACAGTCTGGCCCAGTGGCCAGGTAATAGCACTAAGTGTCACCAGGCAGGAGACTGAGTTTCAGTTTTGAAATACAGCCTCACAGCAAGAAGATCAGGCAAACAAAACTGGAAGGGCAGATTTTGGTGGGGGAAACAAGCACACATGGAAAGGAACAACAGCAATGAATTAATAACATAGGACAGAAGCCTTCTTACCTGACTGCAATCAGATTTGAACAACGAATGAGAAACAGAAAGGGGAGAGGACACGAACAGTTTTTAACATCAGCGTAGAATTATCCCACCTCTTTCCATTACTGTCACGAAGCATGGCTTTTCCCAGCTCTCTTGTCTTCATCTCCAACTCTTGAACTTGCTCCAGCAAAGATTTATGGTAGGTATGCTTGGCCCTGCATAAGAACAAGACACAACAAGGAAAGCCGTATGAACATTGTGTTGTTACAAAAGCCCAATTTTACTTCTTACATGAGAAGGGCTGGGCATTCCCTTCATAGGATTTGAGAGACAAGGCAGTGAATGCACATGAACAGTCAGCCCACATTCACAATACCCAGGAAATATTACATAAGAAATGAGAAATCAGAATGACTTCAAATTCAGCAGAACTTGTCTGCTTCAATACAGCACTCAAGATCTAACCAACTAGCACAGCTATCAGACTATGGAGACCTGACACTGCTGCTGTGGGACTGCTCAGGACCCAGGCTTTCAGACAAAAGAACGGGGATTCATTGAATATTTATGGCAGTAAAACATGATTCCACTCGGTCTTTTGAGCTATGCATCGCACGGCTCTGAAAACCTGAGGAGAGTCTCTGATAATAATTGCCATTCAATTCCCTTTATTTTCATGTATCAGTCTCACATGACTTGGAAAGGCACTTCTCTCTCTGAGCTTTCAAGATGACAGTAACAAGACTGGCTCTGTCCTGTTTTCTCAGCTTGGGGATTCAATGAGCAATGCATGTACCACATATGTAACCAGAATTTGGAAAGTAGTGCCCCCTCCTCTGTAGCTACTAGGGCTCTTTTTTCAGTTTCACCTACCACTTCAGTACTATTATTTCTAAATTAAGTTGGCATAAGGAGAATCCAGCCCCCTCTCTTGACACTTACAAAGCAATAATACAGAATGTGGGGGATCTATCTGCAATGGGCAGTTTTTGATCAGCTTCCTCTTTTGTGTCACTTTACAGAGGACAAGTGTCCCAGGAGATAATATTGATTTGCATGTGACTGCACAATAAGCCTGAAAACAAGGAGACAAGTGGACTGAGACACCACTTGCTTCACTTCAAGGCATTAAAATCATATTCTTCCATTCTAGAGGTGGCAAAAATTTCTTTTAAAGGTTTATAAAAATCCTACACACAGATTCTAAAATCCTTAACCACGATACAAAACACAATATCTACCTCCCTCTAGCAGAAAAGCAACTGGTATATATAGAATTAAACTATAATGAAGAAGCATTTATGAAAAGCATGATTCTTATCACTCCTTCCATGGGGAATAAGAAACAAAGACCACAAAATCTTTGCTGAGTTTACTGTAGATTAGTTTCTTGATATAAACACTAAGTTATATCCCAAGTACTTTGGTCCTTGTGGTGCTGAATTAGGCCCCAAATGTCTCAAAATGAAAAGCTAAAATGGAAATCACTTTTCAAAACATATCTGAATTTAAGAGAAAAAAAAAAGAGAGAGAACAGCAAGATATGAAGTATAGCAAAATCTGGAGATAAGAGCAGTATCAAGGATGTACTTAGGAGAGCGCCTCATTAAAAGCACCAAAGGGGTAGGATTTGCAAGGGAACACCAACATATTGTGGCAGGAGAAAACAAAGTAGCAAGCATATTTTAAAACTCAGTGTTTTAAGAATGTGAGATAACCTACAGCTGCACAGAGATTAATTAGATTCAAGTTACTATAACTTGTTGTGCTAATGGTTGAACTCTGAGGATGGGAAACTAGCAATTTTTTGAGATGAGAAAGCTTTAAGTTATTAATTCTTACAGTCTTTACAGTTGACTTCACTACCACACTCCCTTTAATTTGAGTAAATACATTAAAACATTGACCTTGAACTCATAAACTTGAACACTGAGCATGTTTGGAACTTACAAAATCCCTTAAAACCTGTTCTCCCCACAGACAAGAACACAGACACTTGCAAGATATTCAGTCTCTCTCCCCCAAGGTTTCATGTTTATCTTGCCACACAGCATAGGAGATGAGGGATGTTTTTCTTTTCCCTTGGAGTGAATGCTGAATTCAAAATGGAAACTGAGCAACAAAGTCCAATTAGCAGAGGACAGCAAAAGCAGGTATTGCATAGCCATCTCATAATATGGAAGAAATGCTCTTGCCCTGAAGTCAGGTGTACTGAAGTATTTTAGCAATAATGTGAAATAACAGAATACATGAGTTCTGCCATGGCTGAGTATCTGTAACGAACAATATGCACACAGGTAATCGTTATGCACTGAGTCACTTCTTCACTTGGAGAAAGAACATCCACGGAAGAATGAGTAATGAAGAATTTATAAAAGGGCCCAAGCTGACCTATCCACACATTTCTCCAAGAAGAAATACTAAAATATGGTATTATGATTGCCTCAGAGTCCAGGCTTGCTCCCATCAAAGTCAACTGCAAACATTCCACAGAGTCCTGGCAACACGACTGGATACTTCATGATTTTTTCACAATAGCACATTGTTAACTTTTGATACACAAAAATACAGGTAGAAGTTTCAGCTTTTACCTTGTACTTCACAAGTGGCCCTAGATGCGTGATCAGCCCTCAATAAATTATGAGCTCTTCTATTCGGTGTTCTTGTTCATCTGCGATTTGCTGAATTACATAAAGGCAGACTCACCTTTCCCTCACACACTGGGATATTAACATCAGGGAGCATAAGAACAGCTAAAGGGTTATCTCTGCATCTGAGCTGGCTCTTCCCCTTCCAAGTCAGGGAAGTGCAGAGCTTCACATCACAACCCTAGGAGGATATTTAGGGGGTTCTGGAGGCCTGAACCTGCCAGGAAGAAGCATGGTTACATTCACAAGCTTTTCTCAAGCTCAATGATAGCTCCACTGTGACTCTTCATCGTCAACACCATTTTAGGTGTCCTGTGCTCCAGAGATTGCAAATGCATGCAATGGGAACGGGATGGGAAGAGCTCTCACACTCTCTCACTTATTTACGCTGCCCATGCTGGCAAGCACAAAAAGCTTCTTCCCCCAGTCTTCGACACCCCCACCCCCCTCCAAAAAAAAAGCACATCAAGACTTTGGTAAGGATTGGAAGGTGTAAGAAACTTCTCACTAGAACACTAAGTGTTGAGACACCATTTTTTAATACATTCTTGCCCTCTTCCCTAATTTTGATGGAATAAATTCTGCGGTTTTATGATTCTCACATAGCTTTGTGGGTCTGACACTTCAAGACTTCCTAGCATCAGTGACATGTATTCAAGTGACATGTGCCAACTGTAAGGAAGTGCTCACCTTATAAAACTCTGTTCATTTCAATGGTACCACAACTGGGACTTTTACAAGGGAAAAACCTAATCCAAACAAAGCCACTCAACTCAAGGTAGTGGACCAAAGTTAACAACGTGGTACTGCAGCCAAGTATGAATAGTAAGCTTCCTTCTTTTTCTAAAGAGAGAAGTTTTCCACTTTTCCTTGATTTAAATAAAAATCCTGAAGCTGCAGAGAACATGGGAGATAAGACGTCTGTTGACAGCTGTAGCCTGTGCAACAAAGGGAACATGTAAAACTGGCTCATGCTTGTCAGCGTTACCAATGCTGACACTGGATGCAGCACAGCAGCATAGAAACAAATATTTGCATGGCTCTTAAACACACTTGGTTACCCCATTTAGCATTCTTCCAGATAAAAACTCTGTGCAGCATGTTGTTTTCCTGGCAATATTTTGTACAGAAATTAGGCATATACCTTTTGAGTCACATGGATGTTCCTTCTGCGGACATAAGCTTCACATCCAAAAGGAACTGAAAAGGACAGATTCCATGACCATGAGAAGTCAGAGCTGCTGGGATTTTATGGCCAAAACCAGATTCTGCTGAATTACAGACAGCAATGTGCGGTAACCGCTGCTGTGGAAATGTGCTGTCTGATTTCCAGAGGCCTTGGGCTCACGTTTTGAATGGCAAGCCTCTTGGAAAGGAAACAGACCTTTACTCCTTCCATATGGCAGTGCTGATAGCTGTGTCATTTCATTTATCCTAGTTAAAATGTTAATGGTGTTAATTTTTCAGTGATAGGTTAAAAAAAGAAGTGCTGCTTGGAGAACAGATTTTTTGCTTAACGTTGATAGGAGCCTCCTGTTTAAAATCTGCTGGGAAAATACCCAGCGTATCAATCACAAACGTTTGTCTTGAGAGCTTCACAATCTCTGTACATTCTTGCTCTGAACCATTGAAAGGATTATGTTGCTGAGACTTCTCTAAGAAATATTAAAGAACAGGCTGAGTCAGTAACAGTTTTAAATGAGTAATGGCTGAGGATGAGCCTGCCTCGGTCTGGTCTGCTTTACAATTCTTTAGTCATTTTTGCCAAGAACTGATTAAGAAGAATAGAGGACAACTTCAGGACACTGAACTATCATGAAAACATTTGAAAAACTAAAGCACAGTCTTGGGCCCCTAAATATGTACTTGATCTCTGATGCTGCAAACAGGTCAGCTCCTACTTGGCTTTACGCACAGGAGTAGTCCTGCTGACTTCTGAGCATGTAACTTAAAATAATGCCTGACACAGGAGCAGGACCTGTTGTGCTAAATGAGTTCTAAGATTTCTTCAGAGTTTCAAAAAATCAGCTCATTGACACAGCTAACTCAAGTATCCAAATTTAAACATTTCGGCCTCAGCTTCAGAATTTTTAAATTAGTTTCAATTGGAGAAGTTTAATGAACGTAACAAAAAACTCTCCAGTGTGCTAGACCATTAAATCATAGTTTGGCCTTAACAGAAACTTTACATTACGATACTTAGATTTAATTTTAGCTGTGTAGCTCATGAAAATTAAGCTGATGAAGAAAATAGGAAAACATACAAGAAGTGTCTACTGACTGGCAGATTTGCCAAGCAAAACTACAGTTTAATTTAACTGTGCTATCAGCCCCAAAGGAAGAAAAAAAACAGTTTCAGATGTATGCGTATTACCTGACTTACCCTTTTATGCTGGCATTTGAAATGTACCCATGTTTGGCAAGAATTCTGGTGTTTTTTTTCAGTATTTTCTGTATTTCTCCCTAGAAGAGACCCTTGGCTGATGGACAGCTCATTGCTGAAGCTAAGTGTTACGTATCATGAAGCTTTCACTTTGGGCCTCCATGGCCCACTAGCCTGCATGACACACTAGCCTGTATTCCCTCTTCAAGGCACCCACAGGATCTCCATTTTTGCGCAAGTTAGAAAGGATTGGGTCCTCTTCGCATAATGTTGTGAAGCACAGCACTGCCTTTGAGTAAGAGAGCAAGGGCAATGCTTTCTTTGCCACTCTTCTAATGTAATGGGAACGTGACTACCAAGTTACCTCTGGTTGCTCAGAACTCAAGAAAATCTCCTTCATTAGGCTAAAGAAAAACACTTTCAAAAAAAACCCAAAACATCAACAAGTCAACAGAAACTTCTTGGTTGTTAAACAGCCTTCCAAGGGAAAGAATGAATGTTTTGTGGCTTAAGACACTTAAGAAACAGTGCTACCTGAAAAGGATGCATTTTCATTTCAAATTGCAATGGTAGAGAAGATTGCTTCTCTTTAAATCAGAATTCTTGAAACTGCTTAATTTCTGCAGTGATTTGAAACTACAGAGTTTTGAGAGGATCTGTGGATTACACAGGGCTGTATTTCACCAGGCTTGTTCCCCCTCTCTGGACAGGGAAGGGATCACTAAGACTAAATGCAGAGTCCGGTGAGCACTGCTTTTCTCTCAGGTATATTTTGCAAGATCTACTGCTGGGTGAACCTAAAAAGCAGCTCACAAACAACTGGAAAATTACAGACGGTGAGCTGGAGTACCACATTTTAATGTTCTACCTAACCTCTGTCAAACCAAACAAAATATTGGCTCCCTTTTAGAAAAGGAGATCTCTGAGGTCTGAATTAAACTTGTCTTTACCTAGAGGCTAGGCAACATAAACAACAAAGGGAGATATCCCCACTACTCAGTGAAGGCTGCTTCCCCTCAGATTCAGGACTAACTGTTCATTCTCTCACACTGCTGACTGCATTGGTAGGTGAGAAATGGTTCCTCCTTAACTTTGCTCAGAGGTCTTCCAAATGAATACCATCATTCTGACAGGCTCTGTAGTTCTTCGAAGAATGATACAGAGTGAACGGGACAACACGTGCATGCAGAATAATTCCCACAGCTTGGAAAAGACAGGTTCAGGACTTACGCTGTCCATGCCACGTCTTTAAGAAGGCACGCAGTGGGCACAAGAAATAACCCAAACCAGAAGTAGCCACATCTCAGCACCATTCCAGCCTACAAAGAAAACAAACAAACAAATTATGAGCATTTTCAAGCCATCAGATGTTATTAAGTGGTTGTTTTCGGGGGAAAAGGTAGAGTGATGGCATCAAACAGGCACTGCAGCTGTGACCAGGATGATGCTGAAATCTGTGAGGGCAGGAAGAGAGGAGGAAGTCTTAATGGAAATTAGGCCTATAAACTAGAAACAACAGCAGCATTTCTCACTAGGATCATTCCTTAAAATCTCAAATTTCCTATAATTTTTCAAAAATTGTGTTTGACCCCTCCACTGATACTAATTTTTACATCCAAGCAGACATTTTCACTTGGGGAAAAGTGCACCATAACTGTGTAGTTGTACTTCTGACAGTCTTCTCTGTCCTTTGCTGACTCTTTCCACTCCACTGCTCCAGATCCCTGAGCAGCATCAAATGTCACAAAAAAAGTCTCACTAAAATGTTTCAGTTGTATTGCACTTAAATACAGTACTTCCTGTTCAAATTACTGCTGTCTGAAACCCAGGGTGGGAAAGATTCACTTCTGTCCCTGTAAATGGCTTTTTACAAATAAATAAAGAGCTCAAAGTTTATATTTGCATTTCTCTCATTGTAATACTTGAAGAAAAAGCTTGGTAGGACTTGAGAAGGAAGATATCCAGAAACCCTGCAGGACCCAGCATACAGATAGAGCTGTGGAACAAAGCTGAAACATAGCACTGTTTATGGAATTGCTATTTCAGGTCATTTATTAGAGGTCTCTCTGGAACCTTTTACAGATACATTAATGGTAAGGCCTGGCTTAATACACAGGAGACTGGAAACAACCTCACCACCTCCTGCATGCGTGTGCACACACGCACACATGCGTCCCATGAGAAGCATTTAAGTTCTCTGCTACACCAAGAAGCAGTATTTTTCTATTGTAATGAATCGTGTGCAGCACACAATTAAACACAGGCTGAAAGGTGTCAACAGTGTTTCCAGCAGCTTGCCACACTTGGCTCTCTTGCCACTTGTGGATGCTGCCATATCCCTTCCCCAAAACCTTGGCTTCTCAGTACCTTGCATGCCACATGCAACACCCACGTGTGCACCTACAGATGTTTGCGTGCACTGTAGCCAAAGGCAGGGAGGCATATACCCATGGACACCAAAGTAAAGCAGCAGGCTGGGCTGGTGTGGCTGTGCCTCACTTGCAGCACCCAAGGGAAGAGTAGCCCGCAATGTTGAAGCGTCAGGGAACTTTAGAGATGAGCACAATGTTGAACTACAGAACATGAAACAGAATGACTTCCAGCCCTTGAAATACACTGTGAGAAGCCAAAACTTGTAATTACACACTTTGTTATTACAAAGGTGGTTGATCCCAACAGAAGGAACTTCCATCACTCTGTACAGTGAGGCTTTAAAACCAAGAACAGCCACCACACTGCCGCGCCAGGACGTCACTGCAGCACCCAGCATCTCCTCCCAGTGTCAATCCCCATTTAGAGCTGTCCACCTCTCCGTTCAGCCATATTTAGCCAGCAGCAGCTTGCCCTTGGATTGCTAAGCACTGAGGATTTCCAAAAGCATTTTTCACTTCTGAATGTACAATCCTCCACACTGCTGCTGGACTGACAGGTCAGTGGTAAATCTTGTACTGAAACCAAGAGCGAACCAGACTGTGCTAAAACATTTATGGACACTGCCACCCACACGGACAGTAAGCAAACAAATTCCAGTCTGAGAATCAGCTCGCAGTTATTTGTGATCCCTCATGTCTACTTTCACACGAGAATGCTACAAGCATGTGGTCAGTTTTGATCTATGCTTACTTAAAGAAAAGGATGGGCAAGAATAAGAGGGAAATCTTAACTTTACTGTCAGCCAAAGAGCTGAACTGTAAGAAGACAGTGGCAAAATATGAGATTCACATTCATGCTTTGCTTTTCTTCAGCTGTGACCCTGCAGGTGCTAGCAGTTTGATCACATCAGCATTTCTACAGAACATCCTTCCATTACTTGTGCAAAAAAAGGCTGGAAAAGGACCACAGCATCATACATGTACTTTCTGGCACTTTTGCTCCATATACTTTACATTCCACCTTTTGCTTTCCTAGCTGAAAGAAACTCAATGCACTTTTAATGCATGGAACAATCCAAGTACGTGTTCACTAGAAGTTTAAATGCTATTTTTTTATCATGTTGTCAACCCAACCAGTGGCTCTGAGCTCGGACATTTCACACGTTAAGCTCTCTGCACTAAAGAAGCTCAAGCCAAATACCTTCTGCCTGCAGCTATGCATTTTACATCAGCATTAGCCTGTCGGCAAGCTGCACCACAACAGTAAAACCATTCATCTGATCTCACCCCCTCAGACACTCACATTACTGCTGGCAAGCCTTTTTCCACACAACATGCTCTAAGTTCTTCTCCATTCCTGAGCTCATCTGGATGGTTTCTCCCCTGCTTGTTCTTAGTTTCCTCGTGCAGTTGCGTGCCCGCTGCGCTGCAGGACAGTAACTGGTTGGCCTTGCAGGCAGACCCGAACGCTGCCTCGGCCCCGGCAGGGCCACACCATCTGCTCACACAGCCGGAGCTCCTCAGTGCGGGATTCCCTGGAAACCACCTAACGTGCTGTGGGCACATCCATAGACAGCATTTTTAGGATGTTCTCCAACTGGGTTATGAACAGAAGCTATGGTGAGAACACATATATATCGCATCAAAGCCCTGCCCAGACTTTGCAGCTGTTCCCATGCTCCGCTGCAGTCGTTCAGCTGTTCGTGATGGCAGTGAAGATGGGACTGCAATGCGTCTTCAGGGAAACACGGCACCTCCACACCCTGCCCCAGGGAGCAACAGCCTTCAACTATCAGGCATCTCCTCCAGATAAGGAAAGCAGAGCTACAAAACAGAAACCACCACCATTTTTTTTTAAATTATATACATTTATTTATGTATATATATTTTAAGAAGGCCACAGTGAAGTTTGTTTTTTAAACAAACTCAAAATTTGACCAGTTCTGTCATCACACAGGCCCCACAGTGTGCAACTAAGCCATTTTCAGTCTGTCTGCTGGTGTAAACATCAGCGACTAGCACATCCAAAGCCAACTACCAGAAGCCATTTATCACATGGCACCCACAAAACACTCAGAACTAATGCAGGTCCTCCTGCTGAAGACACTGCGGCTCCAACTGCTGCCATCAGCAGTCTGCCTTCCAAGCACTGGCGAGGCTGCCGCAGGGAAACAGCTCCTTTTAGAGGACTGGTAACATCTGTCAAAATGAAAGAATGGGAACAATAAAATAAAGAAAATTTTTAGCTCCAGTTACTTCAAACAACCAGCAAATAATTTACGTCTCGACACCTTTAACCAGTTGTGAACCTCCTTTTTAAGGGGGGGTGCCTTTTTAAAAATCTTCTTTTAAACACAACAACAACAAAAGTGACAGTATCAATACTGGCCAGCATGAACAAGAAGGAAGATCTGCTCTGTACCACTACAATTTTAGAAAGCATAGACTAAGGGGTGAGGTTTTTTATTTTTTTGTTTTTAAAGCAAAGACTAGCTCTACATAAGCACATCAAGCAGTTTATTTAAAAGAGACCTATTTTATTTTTCTTAATATGCAAATAAGCATTATTCTTCGTTTTACTCTCCTGCCAATGGGTGGTGCCACCAATTTCAACCATTCCTTCCAATGAGAATAACAAAGCCAGGAAGCGCTCAGGTGTGGGACGACATTCAGATCATTTTTGTATTCACAGCACAGTCAGGCAACAACCAGGCACCAGTAACTGATTCAGAAAAACCAAACAAAGCATCTTAGATCGTTCAAGAAAAGTGAGATAAAATTTAAATTCACATTTCAAATAATAAAATCCTTTTATTGCTTCATTTCCTTATATGCCCATGCATCCTATTTCTGATTAAAAACGGACAGCAAAAGCATAACTTCACCATGAAAACAGCTGGTTTTGTATTTATAGTGCAACAAAAATTATTACTGGAAGTGTGCCTAGATCCTGTTCATAACTGTCTCCACGAGGCATGGGTAAGGATCCAATAAGCAGCTCAATTTCAGTTTCATATTCATTCAAATGCCAGCAACCCACGTGGGATCTAAATCCAATCTGCTGTCGGCTGGGCACCTGCACGATCACAGGCAGATCACCTTGGTCCTCACTGGTCAAACGTGGATGACAGGGTACCACTGCCTTTGGCAGCAACTGGGAGAGGAGGAGATGGGGAGAGGAGGGCCATGTGATGATTGTGAAGAGTTCACATACTCTGATAACGAAACAAGAAACTCTCCTACAAACAACAGATGCATTTATACAGTTCGAAGACCATTACCCGAGCATACTTTCCCTCAGAGAACTTCTCCATGCAGTCTCTGCATGTTCTAGATCCTCTCAAGACTGAATGTTTCAGGGCCAGCAGTGTTCAAAAAGATCTGCAAGTTTACTGTTGAAAGGGCAAAAATATTAAATTCTTATCAAACAAGTGGTTGAATTAATCTTAAGGAGACATCAGACTTGCCACAGGTTAACACTGTAAGCACATGCTGCGCAAACAGCTGGAAGCTAGTGTCATTTTCATAAATTATTCTGAAGGCAAAAAGTAGCAACGGCTTTCTCCCACTTGAATGATAAAACAGCAATTGTTAAATTCAGCCAAAACCTCCTACTATTCCTATCAGCTTACGTGGAACGATCAGTATCTCCACCACATGCAGCCATATCATATAAAACACACAAATTGTTATAATTACTGTATCACACAGCAAGATCCTTAAAGTGCTACAAACGTGAGACCCACCTTAAAGACCATATACATTAAAACCCAAGTGCAGAGAGATGACATGGTTTGCTCATGGTCACACAAATCAATTGCAGAGCTGGGCAGATTGCCCAAGTCCCTCAATTAAATTGTACACAGAGACTGAGCCTACCGGAGCCCGAGTATGAAATATAATCAATAGCCAAGAATGCAGTCTCAAGGATTTTCCCCCTGCACGCTGGAACATAATCTAGCCTCAACATGAGTCGGTGCTTAAGAACTTTTCTCCCCAATATAACTGCAGCCTGCTCCAGGCTGGACAGATTTACTAGATTCGGGGCTGACAGGTGTGATCAACAGACTTGCCGGCTCCCTCCTCAACAAGCATCTCAGCTTGAAGTGTGCCTAGAGAATAAACCACTTTGGGTTAGTGGCAAAGCGTTAAAAAACGGGGCAAAAGAATTTGATTTCCCCTCCTGCTTACACCACTGGGACAGGAGTACCTCGAATGAAATCAGCGCAGCTCTGCTCCTGACAGGTTGGCTGGATATTTCCATGTCTGAAATAAAGATGTGCAATGTTTTCCATAATGTAAGAGTTTTCATTCTAAAATGACTCAGATGAAAACAATGACCTCACTGGCTGGCTGGATTTAACACAATGACACATTGGTCCAGTCTCAAACCTATTTCCTCCCTCTCCCAGTCTCCACTCACACAGCCATTTCCCCTTGAGAGCGGTAAAAGGAGCACAGAAAAATCAGATACTTCTCTCAGATATTTTACCCCTTTTTCTTAATTTTGCCAGTCATACTTAAAACCATATGGAAGACTCGAATAAGAAACTTATCCACTGTCTAGCTTTCAGGCCATACCAATCAAGCTTACTGGTAATTTTAATTTAAAGCCTGGATATAAGTGTAGAGAGGAAAGATAGCAGTAACAATGTGAACAAAAAGAAAAATGCCAATGCTATCACAAAGCCATGTATTTGGTATTCCCAGTAAAGCCCAACGTATTTTGAGATTTAGGCCTCAGGAAAGAAGTTTTTCATTAAAGAAGTTGCTAGCTGTGATGGTTAAAAGAAAGTATGAAAGTGCAGACTAAAGCACCTAAACCCCAGAAAATATAATCACAGCAACAACGATAAATTACTCATTGGAACAACCGTTCTTTCATGATTAGAAAATTCCAGGAATTGGCAATACAATGTTACAACACCAAAGCCTTCACGCACATTTCCGTGACTTTGGAAAACCAGCTGGAGTTATAATGCAGGAGCACAGTGAAATCCTCAGATCTTCTACTCCCTTTTATTTTCTGTTTGCAAAATAATTTTCCATAATGGAGGAATGCAACAAGTTAGCAACCTCTTTTTACTCTACTTTTTAATGTAACCCACGGAAATTAATATTTGAAAAATATATTAAATACTCATGAACATATTACTGGGCAGCTGTGTCTCAAAGGGTGATAATAAGCTCTGTTTTGTGTCAACTAAAACATATTCTACAAATGCAGCCTTGCCAAAGAAAAAATTACTATGTCTCATTACTTAATTAGTATACAACACTACCAATTAAGCAAGGAGCCTGCCCATGTTACTTTTCATTATTACTCTGATAGAAGAAAATTAAGGAAATTAATCAGATGGTGCTTTAATTTGATTTTATGGTTCACTGGCAGTGCACACTCTGATGTAGTTTCATGCAGCCCATCACTTCTATTTTCATTATTGGTTATATTAAGCTCAAGAAATAATGTAAACAAATGTTTCTTCAAAGTCAACTGGAGAAGACTGCTGGTTAAAAATCAGTAGTAAAATCATGTTCCATGTAAATTGATATCAGTGGATTCCTGAAATTTTATTAGGGAGCATAGATCTCATTAACAAAAGAACCTTCTCCTTAATGGGGATGAAATACTTCAGTAAGCCTTTAGGTAAATGGCACCAGGGGCTAGTTTTGCTTCCTGGTTTAAAAAAAAAATGTTTTTAAAAAATAATTCTGCATTAGTCTGAGCTCCCTCAGCACAAAGTAAAAGTTTCTGAACAATTCCTTCCTTAACACATTTTTGTGTACCATGAATAACTTAAAAAAAAATCTGGTTCAGATGACGCTGTGGATGGCATCCACTATTTACATTCCCTCATGTAAGTTAGGTCTGATATTTTCCTAAATCACAGAATAGTCTAAGTTTCCTTAGATGCCCTGAATTAGATAGCTGTGCAACACAATATGAACTTTTGTTGCAGTTCAAGCTGAACTTACACTTGAGGATGTGGAAGAGCAGGCCCACGGGCAGCTACCTCCCAATGTTGGAAGCAGATGATTTTTAAGGTCCCTTCCAAGCAAAGTCACCCTGTGATTCGATGTGGGTAGCCTGCCATGCTGCTACATGTTCGCTGAGCCCAAATAAAGTCTGCATCAAAGTGTGCCTGCCAGCGTGAAAGCCAAGTCGCCACTACAGAACTTTTTTTTAGAGTTTTTGTAGTTTTTCTTTCCTTCCCCCCTCAAATTAAACACAGGCACAAATACAAAGAACTTAATGTAAATTGAGCCAGTAACTTTGATAGACCTGACAATGAAACAGCTTGTCTTGTTCACTGTTTCATGCACTTCAGTACAAACTTTTACTCCGCAAATAAAAATGAATTTATATCTTACATTATGTTTCTCCTTTTTGAAGTCATGTTCAGCATATAACCACTGTTGTTTGGTGCCTATAACTTTTTCTGTGCAGGTTTTAATAGCAACCACTCTTGTATAGTAGCTGCCCTTATTTAATAACTGTGCCTTTATCATGAAAGCTGCAGGGGAAAAAAATTAAATTTTACAGACCCCACCTTTGAATTTAAAGCTCCAAGGGAATAATTATGTTTAGCAGAAGCTTTTGCTTGCCAGAGAAGATATAAGATATTTGTACTACCTGCCAAGTTACACCTACAAAAAAGAGTCAGAACCTTCAAATTTCCTGGCTTTGTGTGTTGAAATTTTCCAACTGTGCTACTGTACCAACACTGGCTTCTTCACACAAAATGCATTTGTTTCAAGATGTGCCCTCCTCCCCAGTATTATTAGCAAAGCAGCGTCCCTAAGTTAAAAGACAATCTACCAAAAGCAGCAAAAAGATTACTTTCAGGAAACTTGGTGTTATTCCACCTCTAACACAGTTTCATGGTATGAATTTGAGCACGTCCTAACCTCAGAGAAAATACAGAAAATACAGACTACCTCACTGAGTGTTTTTAAAATATTTTCTAAAAAATATTTAAGTAGTATATTGAAAAAAGGCTTTTTATATTAGCATCAAACACCATTTTATCTATCTCACGTAACTGTTATGTGCACATTTTAAAAATCATCTTTGAAGTCTGCATTTATTCCTCTTCTATTTGTTTTGCCACTTACTGCCAAATGTTTTTGTGCTTTTGTAGACCACCTCAAAAAGGCAAAATGATAAAGAAAACACAACTCACATTAAGAAAACTACAATCTTAAATATTTCAGCTAAGTACGATTAAACATCTATCCGTTTGTCTGGACCATCTAAATGATTTCATCTTTCAAGTGAAGCAGTTGACCAAAACTAAGGTTCTACAGCATATACATAGCAAAGATCTGGAACGGTCAGTGGCAAATCTTTCATCAAAATCAGTTCAAATTAGATTCTGCACCTTCCCCACGCATATGGCAAATAAGTTGATTTTAGCTAGATTATTACTATCCAGAGTCCTGATCCAACACTTCATACGGGGCACGCAGACACCCGAGCTTGCAGGCTGCTTGTCAGAAAGTGCTGTGACTCTGCACAGGGTTTGCTGCTTGCAGCAAGCTTCAGCACTAGGACCCATGAATGGAAAGTGCTGTATTTTCTGATATTTTGTTTTTAACTTATTTCCTGATATGGTCTGAGATGAAGTTTACTCTGCCCTCTGTCTTACATCTTGGAGATTCCTCAGTAGCTCAGAATTTCCAGAAAAGGGCCGATAAAGATATAGCAAGAATCAGCCCTAGTAACTACAAGGCTCAGAGCAGACCTCTTTCAGTTTTTCAAACTGAGGTCTAGGTTTATAAATCATTGATCAGGCTGAATTCTTACTGAAGCCAATAGCAGCTGAAAGCACTTCACTTGCATAGACAGAGCTCTGCAAAACTACATCCTGAAAATTTAACTTTACAGATCTTTGGTTTTAATCTGTTACAGCAATGCAGAGTTGCATCAGATAAGTCATTTCCCTACATTACATTTCTCCAGACGGAGTAGTTTATTAGCTCAGCGACCACGTGTTCACCTGGGATTTTATTTTCACTCAGCTACAATACTCAGTGGTGGTTGTTAAAACACAATCTGAACGCAGTTAGCTCCAAGTTTTCGTTACTGTCACACTGTCTCTCTTGAAGGCCCTAAAGACTTCGGGTTATTTCAGCATGACTGCAATTCAACTCAGATCAATGGAGTCTTACCACAAATGGGTACTACTACCCATAAAACCTTCATTTTCATTCACAAAGCAATTTACTTCACTGCTTAAGTACATATGACCTTCTCCTACAGCAACCATGTCTTTGTTTCCTGTATTATCACATACAAAGTACATTTGCAATTGTTCCCAGCACACCGTTGCCAAACCCTGGAGAAGCATCCTGTTTCTTTCTTATTCCTTTCACCTGTAACCAGAATCTTCGTAAAAACAGCACAATAGAGGATAGTAGTGATATACATAAATTTGCTTTTCCACATCACATGGTAAATCACAGCTACAGATGTCTGCTCTAAACCTATAAATTAATGAACCGCAGCCAAAAGTTATCTTCCTGGCCCACAGAGATGCCTTAGAAGCCTCATGGTTTTGTTATGCAAATATGTGATGTCTGTGGGGGACACCCAGGGCCACAACAAATCATTTCCACCACTCAGTCTCGGCCATCTCATGCCACCCCTATTTTTCCACAGATGGCTGATTTCTGAGCACATCATGTTCAGAACACAAGAGGCAGATGGAAAAGTTGAAGACAAGTCCCACAGGAAGCAATCCCGGATTCATGAAACATCTGCAAAGCACAATGACCACAAGTCCCAGCCTGGGGTGACGAGGCTCTCCTGAGCACCGGTGCCAGGCCGGGCCAGGCAGCTGCTCCCACCCCCACGCCAGCCGCCACCACGGGGACCCGAGGCCTTCGCCTCGGCAGCCAGCGAGACGTTGCTGTTTTAAGAGACCCACACTGCCAGCTTCTCTGTTAGGGAGAATGCTGTAGAAATGCGATACCTCTTGGTGCATTAACTTTATTATATTGATTTATGCTTTCCCTTTAATTAAAAGGTACCAGGAAAACATTTGTTTTTGATTTGGATATTGAAATCCACTGAGACCTATTTCAGCAAACTCCTCAGCGCGGGTCGGGCGGGCCCTGTCTGCATCTCCACAATGAATTACTTCCGCAACCGCGCAGGCCTAAAGCCCCTCCGAAGCCTTCCCCGTAATCCCCAACATCTGCTCTGTGTCCAGCCCCAGCCAACTGTGGGAATCGGCGGGGATCTGCTGTCAGCGCGGGCGCAGATGAGTAAACACGCGAGCGCCTGTGTCGGCCCGCCGTGTGATTTCAGCTGAGAGCTCCGGACATAAAGCAAGGTTCTCATTTAAGGCATTCGTAACGTCAAGGAAACACCTGTTAAGAAACTATCCAAAATAAATTTGCCATGAGCCTTTCAAGAAAGAAAATAAAAAAAAAGTGATTGACAGCAGCAGTACAAGATCTGGCAGCAGCAGAATTTAAAGCCCCATTGCAAACGTGGACCAATTGAATACACAAACAGCACCATTTCTCATTTCAGTGGTAACAGTTACTATTTCATTTCTCATCTTCCACTTAAAATAGATACTCCTCGCACTGAGGTTTGACCTATTTTGACCCGTTTTATTTTCTCCTGGTTGCAGAAACCCTACAATGGCATGTTGTGTGTAGCTCTAGAAGAAACACTGCTATACTGTTACACTTAAAAATCACGTCAGCAGCATATCATCAGGACCAGTTTTAAAATAGCTTCTGCATAGCTAGAGAAGAGGTGGATGGTGATATACTACTTAAAACCTGCCAGGCACAGTAGATGAAAAACAGTAACTTTAGAATTAACATTAAAATAGTAAAGGTATTGAGATTTTCCAAAGCCATTTCAGTGACATCAGAAAGCAAACCCCAAGGTTTTTCAGGTTTTCACTGCCAGAAACAATAGGCATTTTTAAAAAGCTTACCAACAAGCTTTTTCATTAAAACCAGTGTTTTTGCCCTTTGGGGATTCTGGAGGCCTACCCAGGCCTCCATGGGAACTCCCTCTGCCCTGGCTCCCTGGGTACTCACCTGCCCAGTGAGCACACCATGGGCTGCTTACGAATGAGTCAGCTCTTACCAGCACGACTGTTGTGGGATATTTCAAAAACACTTAAGTGACTTTGGAATACAGGTCACACTGGTATTCAAGAACAAGTAGATCAAATATTTGCAGTATTTTGCATTTCCCAGCTTCTTTCCATCCAGGGCTCTGCAGCAAGTACTACGCTGTTGACTAACTTGAACACTACACTATGCCTGTGAGATAGGAAGTTTTATTTCCCATACTACAGTTATGGAAAATGAACATTCATAGCAGTTAAAACAACTTTCCCTACATCACACAGTACTTTTGGCCCAAGAGCAGTTGAAGTCAGCTCCAGGCAATTTCCCTGGAAGTCAGGACGGCAGGGAGAGCAAGTGCCTCCACAGAGGCACCCACGACCCTATTGGTGTGTCTGGGTATGGCGCAGGAAGAAGCTGAAAGAGTTTCTTTGCCCAGGTAAAACAGACTTTCTTCACCAGATAACCTCTGTTGATTCAGATTTCCAAATTCTGCTTGGTTCAACTTTATCAGACATTCAGAAACTAAAGTAATACAGGATAAGAACGGTAACACAAAAGGAACAGCAGGTCTAAAAGACAGCGTTCTTAATGGAGAGAGATCAGCAGCAGAGCCCTACAGACATCTGTGCTGCAATTCGTGTCAACCAACATATTCATAGTCTAGAAAACAGGTGAATAACAACACAACAGTTTGACAGGACACCATCTCCCTTGAAGAGCATATATAACAGTACAAGTTAAACAGAAAGAATAGCAAAAGGACCTTATTGGCAATAAAATAAAATTGAATGTCATTAAATAAAGAGAGACAGACATCAGGGAAGGCTGGAGGCCTAAGGAATGTGATCTTGTTAATCAGTGGTCCAAAAAAGCAAATGAGTATTAAGATTTAGGAGTAACAGGATAAAGAAAAGCAGAGCATTCTGCTGCTATTTAAACCTGTACTTCATCTCCATGCTTCTTTGTCCATTCAAAAACAGACATACGAGCACTACAAAAGGTTGAATGAAAAAGTAACAAGTAATCAGAGTACAGCATGGTTTCACTGAGTAACAGCTAACGGAGTGATTTTCTACTTCTGTCAAAAAGAAGACACTATAAAAAGCATAAAGACAAGGATGGCAGGCATCAGTTAAGCAGAATAATTGCTTCTTTTTCCTTCCAGTACAAGGAGAGAGACATCAGAGAAGACACCACGTGGGTTCAAAACCAGTTATAGGTAGTATGCTTTCACTCATGTTGTGCAGGATTCCTTCAGGATGTTGTAGACCACAGACTGTTCACATAACATTAAAAGCTTAGTTTGAACTTAACATTATACAGCTTCCTCAAATATAAATAAATAAATTTGATGTTTAATAAATAAAAAGGTACTGTTTCTGGGTGTTGAAATCCCTGAGCTGCTTGCAGCTTGGAGACTGCACCATGAAAGTACTACTATATCCATTTCTATTCTTACGCTCTTACTAACCATCTGCTCACTGCCCAGGTAGTAGGTTAGATATTTGTATCAGGACCAAATTCATGTTATTTAGATTGCACTGGCTGGAGGCTGCAGTTAAGTGATAGTAGGAGTGCCAGAAATACAACTGATGCAATCAAATGGGCACAACTGAGAGGAAACATAACACTGAGCAGCCCATCTCCTTGAGATTACATTGACCCCTACCCATCATCTCACCCTCAGATCTCTAAGTTACCTCCTAATCTACCTGCTTGTTATATCTTCTTCTAGAACACACTCTTCCCTTCTGTTCATTAAACTTGGTGGTCTCATGATTTTGTGTTTGTCCTTCAGGTGACGACAATCAGTGAGGCTTAGCCTGTTGGAAAAGCCAACTTGAGAAGGTGAATAGAGCTGAGGGTTCTTTGGGCTCAGAGAATCTCATTATCAGGGATGCTGGTTTCCAAAGACAGATGCTGATAAAAAAAAAATCTGACCTGTTTCTTCTAACCCACAGAGCATAAGGTCTTCTGCACAGACACTTAACAGGCATTATAGCGAATAGCCCTGTTATATCAAAATGGTGATCATGTATTTGTTTCTCCTTCACTCTCAAATGATGGGAAAAGGACATGTAAGATCTGGGATGTGACTAACTCCTCTCACAACCAGGCTAGGTAGCTGCCTGTCTCAATGATACTTACATGCACTACAGGAGTTCTTCAAAGCTTTTAGTTTTGCATAACAGACAAAGTAAATTAAACTGATGTTAAAGCAATGTGCATTTCAATCAAGAAATAAAAGGGAGAAAGGTAACTCAATGCAGATGTTAGTTACACAGAGCTGTTTAAAGAATATTTCACCAGAGGAAAGTGAACACCAGACTGACAGGCTCTCATGCTGAACTCCTTCAAAAGTGACAGTTTTCAGCCCACAGAATCCATGGTGTGGCCAGCTTGTACCTTCCTATTAAACTTGCACTGCAAATTGAGGCTTCACAATCCTTCCCAGGGAGCTGCCTAAGGCACAGAAGTGAGCACAGCCGCAGAGATGTAGTCTGCGGTGAATATCCCAAGCAGTATCAGTGCATCACCTCCTCCCTGTAGACACACTTTTCAGTATGCCCACAGCCAGCCCAATGCCAAAAGGGGTGACACTTGGAGCACTGAGTCCCCAAATCAAAACCTGAAGTCCCTTCCTCTCCTCCTTTGGAAACAGCCAAGCGCACACAGGCAGGAAGAGAAAGATGCTGAAAATCTGGGCTAAGTAGGAAAATGCTCACAAAACAAATCCCACAACCATACATAATTGAATAATCCAGATTTTGGCTTACTCAGGTTTACGAGAACCAAAACAGCATTTTAAATGCTTATTTTTGCTCTCCTTTAAGTTTAATTAAGCTTGCCTTAGGCTCACAATTCCATCGAATTTGAGACTTATTTTTAAGTAAGATAACTGTTTGACCTAGAGAGTTTTCTTACTTGTTCTGCACTGAAAGCATGCCCCAAGCTCATTCACTCTTTTACCGTTTTACCACAGGCTTCACAGCAACATGGAAACAGTATCAGAGGAAAAGATTTCATTAGTCTTTTTAAAGTAGCTGGAACATGCAAGCCACACCAAAGCGTTTCACCCTCGTTTATAGACTCAAGGGGTCCTCCTGCGAGGCTCCAGACCAGGTGAGACAGTAGGGGTTTTCACAGCTACAGGTTTGTGTTACCCTGTTTCTCTCAGATCTGAAATCGGGGCTATCTGAAAGGGCTTCTGGCTGCCACAAGAAGTCTGTTTGCTACAGGCAGCATAAGCATTATCAAAGGCCTCATTACAGTTGTCAAAAGCTGTAGCTATTCCGCAACTGACAGGAAAAATGTGGGTTTGCAACAACAACGAACGTATCCAACAGTTTCTGTGAGTCTCCAAATGGGCCAGGAATTTGCCAGGAAGAAGTAATCCAGAATCTTTGTTAACCTCTCCCCTCCAAAACCCCATAAATCAGCACAGAAGTATTGTTAAAGCAGAAAAGATGGCTAAACTCAGTACAGCAACAAGGCAGCACCGTGCTAATGAATTCACTCTGCTATTGCACAGGCAAAAAGGATTATGAGCCCATGCAGCTGAAAAAAAGATACAAATATAGCTCTGAAGCCAAGTATTTTAAAGGAGGAGGATTCCAAAACTTTCTTTTGTGCAGTTATTACATTCTAGATCACTAACGAAACAACCCAAGAGGAAGAAATAAATACAAAGGCAGTGCAGAGTGGAAAGAAGGATATAGCTAGAGGAAGATTTAGTGCCAATTCCCTATTAATGGTTCAGCTTCATTCAGATGGGATACAGCCATAAAGCTCTAAGGATTCACACA
This sequence comes from Penelope pileata, assembly GCA_013396635.1. Classification (NCBI taxonomy): domain Eukaryota; kingdom Metazoa; phylum Chordata; class Aves; order Galliformes; family Cracidae; genus Penelope; species Penelope pileata. The sequence continues at coordinate 563,898 of WBMW01005290.1, forward strand.
TCCCTGCCTCAATTCAAAGCACTAATAACCAATCAGTAGTTTAGATAAGACTCTATAAATATTTAAAATTTTTAATCTTTCGAGTGCCAAGAATAACATTTCCCATCTTGTCCTTGCCTTTCCCACAGCAACAATGATGAGATTTCTCATCTGGCATTGCTGGCACCAGAATGATGTCAGGTGGTTTTAGTAGTGGCAGTCAATTAACTTAAAAAGTTACATCTAATTGATCCATTTCCTGCTCTGATAAACAACTGTAAACAAATACTTTTCTTCAAAGGAGGAGCTTTGTTCACAAATTAAAAAGGGAAAGGGGCCATTTGAATTATGCTGGCCGTGGCAGTGTCAGGGGTTTTATTATAAACACTATTTTTAGGGCTCTAAATGAGTGATGTGACATTAAATATGAGCCAAATTCTTCCCCAGATTAACATGACAGTGGTGCTTCTTCACACAATCACTGCCTTTTTTTTTTTTTTTAAATCCTATTCTACGTTACTGACAGCAGTGTGCTTATCTTTACATTATTTTCATTCTCCTAATCTACATGTAGCCTTTCTACCTCACCCCTGCTTTTGGCACAGGAAGATCGCTACCCCACTTCGCTTGCACTTTAGTCAGGTTCAGTGGCTGACTCCTGCGTTGCAGCAGACTAACAGCCCTAGGAGGAAAACAAAGCCAAATAACTTCTGTTTGTAATTCTCATTACATGCTCCCTCCCCCCATTTTCATAAGCATGAATTTTGTGGTGGTTTTCTAAACATTTTAAAAGATGCATGAAAATGCTGCATAAGCCTCCGTGACAAAAATTCCTCGCTAGTCAGAACTATTCAGAGAAAAATTTTAGCGTAAACTTACTTGCAGGAGGTCAGCTCCTCTCTGATCTTCACTAAAAGCCACACTACCAGTTATAACTTCACCCTGACCACACCTCCCAGGGTAATTTCGCTCCTTTATCCACAGAATGGAAATTATGATATTCACAGTGATTGCAAAGATAGTTGCTCGCCTGTCTAAATGATTGCAGATCCAATGATAAAGCATGCTACATAAATGCTTAAGTAATTTTGCTACTAGTGTATTCTCCTCTGGCGCACAGCCAGAAATTCTTCCATTTAGAGGATTAAAATCATCCCTGCCATTTCATCACCAAAAGCATTTGTTGAACTAATTAGGACAGGACAGTCTGTTGCGTTTACTTTTAGTTTGGATGTGGACACATCACAGTCCAGAAGCTCAAACATACCGCCATTAAAACACACAGTTCACACATCCCTTCAGCAAAGAGATCAAGTGATTCATTTCCACACTCTGTCAGCTGCTACGTCTGTTTTGACAGACTCAGGATGTTTCCACATCCAATTGCCCTGACTAACATGGTTATGTACAGTCTAAGACAGATATTATCATGCCAATAAAGATTTTGAAAATGATCTTAGCCCCATATGCTGTGCACTTTTAGGAATCCGGTTCCTTCTGTTAACTTTCCCGTCCAAATAAACTACATTTTACCTAACATTGTTTTGAAGACAAGAAATTAAGGCCACATGCCCATTGGCAAACTAAACAATATAACCTCATCATCTTGCTTTCAAGTTCCAGGGCATGCTCATAGCAACAAGGTGCTTCCTATAAGCCCGAGAACACCATATCCAAGCTACTTAACCAAACAGTAAAAAAAAAAAAAAAAAAGAGAAAAAGAGGCTGTAACGTATCTACCAACTTCAGGGCTTTAGTACGATAATCTAGGACTAACATTCTGAAATCGTAAGCTCTAGACATTCCATACATAAGTCTGCAGAACCAAGACTGTATAGCAGCTCACAGAAGAGCCTTGTGTGTTCTGGCAGTAGAAGTTGATCAATGAAGTGCAAAAAAAAGAAAGGGAGGCAGAGGGGAGGTCATTAAGTTGAACAGGTACTTGACAGCCCCTAGAGTTCTGCATTACTAATTATAACCTAGTTAGGTAGTATGCTATAGGACTCTTCTTATCTGGGCTTCTAGATCATTTTCAAGTCTCCAGATCTGGTCAGAATCCTGCAGCACAATGGCACCCTCCTTTCCATACTCAGAATCTCCTGCAAAACACATCTCTCTGTTCATCAGCAATTTCCTCTTCTTCCTGTTGAGTGCTAGAAACTCAGAAGGACTCCTCTGTCATTGAAGTACTCCTCAATATTCTCCTCCTCCATCCCCAAGTCTCCTTAACTACTTTCAAATCTGCATTCTCTCATCCTGTAAGTTTTCACCTCTTCTTCTCTTTACACTTACCAGTGCTTGTGGTGGATTTCAAATTCCCATCTTCACTAAACCCACTGTTTTGTCCAGAGTGCAGCTACAGAGTTTCACAACCTCCTGACCGCTCCCTATCCTAGCCCAGAATGGTCCCGATCCATTGTCACCTCCGGACTACCCAAACAAAACGATCATTGAAATAACAGAGGACTGCTAACAAAGGTGTATGTAACTGAAAAAGGACAAGAGGAAGACGGCAATAGAAGAGAGAAGTTTTGCATAATTCAGATGATAGTCTAGAAGATGCAAAGAGATTCCCTGGGAATGCTGAACATCGTTTTATGCTGACAATAAGAGACATTCACTCTTCCAGTGAATTTACTCCAATTTTATCATACCTAGTATACATGGGTAACCACAGCACAAAGTGACTAAAAAAAGATGTTTCATTTAAACTTTTAAGGTGCAGGATTTATAAAAAGACAGAGATGATGTATCACCATGCAAAACAGAGTGGGCAGAAAGCACAAGCCTATCCTAAAACGTCTGCTGGGGTTTTCTGAGCAGACATATTCAAAGTATCCCAGAGGATGAGAAAGAAAGCAGCAAGGACTGGATAGAACTTTAGTAAGCACTGGGATGGCAACCCTGAAGGAAAACCAGAGGAAATAGCTGTCACTTTACTGAGAAAGGCAAAGAAAACCTTACGATGATGGCAATATAAGGCATGTTTTTGTGCTCAGCTAGTCTGATGTTTCTGAAAGTAGAAACCCCAAGGAACTCTTGTCTAGGGAGTCTAGACTCCCTTTGTTCTTTTTCACGAAGTTCACAATTCAGCAATCGAGAAGCAACTTCCCCCACTGACAGGCATTTTTCCAGAGGACCTCTCTTCACTGACAGCATTTCCTCAGGACCCCCTTAATCCCTCCAATGTCCAGAGGAAAACAGCTTCACATAGTCACGGGAATTGAAAGAAAAAAAAAAAAAATACTGGTGGAAACAAGTTATAAATGGCAAAGCAAATACCAAAACCACGGTCCTATTTCTGGCTACAAGTATTATTCTCTCCTGACTCAAGAAACCAGAAGCACTTGTAGATCTTTTTCACCAAAATCATAAAGGATCCAGAACAAGAGATAAGGCAGCCCAGCAACATTACTGTCAACATAAGAACATTTGAGAGCAATAAGGAGCAGATCTAAATCACTGTAGATTTTCAAATCCTTAGAAATCTTACTGAACCTGGCAGCCTCAAGCCACCAAAGAGTTCCCAGAACAATAAGTACTTTTCTCAATTCTTAGAAAAAGGTAATGTAGACGTCAATGAGGATTTTCATGGATAATCCCTTTACTATATGAAGTCAAAAGTGGGTATACTTAATGGAAAATTAGGTCTGGTACTTTGGATTCAGGATTCCCTATGGAGCACTCACAAGAGCCTGTTTAGACACAGTCGGTGAAATCAGAGAATAGCTGGATCACACAGAACAGCAAGATATACCCCAAACTGAACAGAATGCAACCAATTCTTGGATTACCATCTTTGGTATTATGCAACTGAGAAAATTTTCCAAATGTAGGAATAAAATCATTTTGGATTCTTTTAACCAGAAAATATATTCTATCTGACCGGCAGGATAAAGATTGAAATTTAAAAAACACTGTTTTGGATACATAGAATCACAGTAAGGAAGAGTAATTAATCTCGTTAACCCAGAGGAGAACAGAACATAAGGAAACAACAAAAAAAACAAACATAGGTGATCAAATTAGTGGGATTGCTACATACAAGAGATGATCAGCAAGTATATTTATAAATGACTCTTCTTTCTCAGAGGGCAACGAAATACCATGCTTCTGAAAGAAATGAAAAACCTGTCAGATGCTGAAACAAATGTACTATGAAGAGAACTAAAACTAACAAACTCCTCACCCACATCTTGATGAAGCAGAAGGAAGCGAATTACAGCTATTAAAAGTGTTAAACCAGAAGTTTAGTATAAGAACCAGAAAAGCTGACTGGACAGCAGGACTGGGGGAGTTCCAGGCAAGCCGGGATGCTTCCTGGTACAAAGATCCTGTGAAGAGATATCAGTGAGGCTAAGAGCCCACAGAGCTTGAAAGGGCAGCCGAGGAAGAGGGGTCAGAGAGGCAATTAAACTAATGCAAACACAAAAAGCCCTCAGACCACACAGGTTTTCAGTACAGCTTTATGGTAGAAGACCCTGCATACAAGGCACACAAATTCTATTCACTCTATCTGACAAATCTAGAGACTACAGAGGTTTCCAAAACCAAAAGTGAAGCACAAAAATAAACAGTCCGCTACAAGTCTTGCACAGGCCAACCCTGAGTGAAAAAAAAAGAAGGAAAAAAAATCCATCCCTTATAAGAACAATAACTGTCTTTCCTCAGCTTATAGAGTTCAAGCAATCAGACTTCCTATGGACAAGCCACTATGGCTCAGGTATGGGCAGCCAGGAGCTCAGAAAGCACAGACATGAACCGGTACCAAGGCACAACTAGTATATTTAATCACCTTCCAGACTGATGCTGCCTTCTAACCCTGTGCTTAGATGTCAAACCCACAACTGCTCTACCCAGCCATACATATAAAAAACTAAATGAAGAGATTGCACAAAAACCCCAATAATTACATTAGTTTGCTCTCTATCAAAGCTTCCTGATAAATTGTTCCTAAAGATGGGGTTCAGAAACAAGCTTTGGGTAACCATACTAGATCTCCTCACACAGTAAAGTCAGCCAAGTGAATTTCCTGCTGCAGCTTAGCTATTCTGAAGACACAAGTGTCTGTGATTGTTTCCTTTTATTCACTTTTAATGGAATCCTATTCAAAAAGCACACAAACTCAAACTCAGAACAACAACATCCTCCCACCTCCATCCCACTTCAATGTAACAAGATGCATACTAATGAAATGGAACGATTGTATTAAGTTTAACAAGAGCAAATGTGAGATTCTGTACGAGGCAACTCTGGATATATGAATATATTGGGTGGCAAATGGCTGGAGAGCCACATGCCAGTCCCATGGAAAGGGATCTGTGGGGTTCTGGCTGATGGCAAGTTGGACATGACCCAGCAGTGTGCCCTGGCAGCCAAAGGGCCAACCCTGGGGTGCCCCAGGCCCAGCACTGCCAGCCGGGTGAGGGGAGTGGTTGTTTCGCTCCACTCCATGCTGTGCGGCCTCACCTTGAGCACTGGGTGCGGTTCTGGGTGCCATGGTATAAGAAGGACATAAAACTATTAGAGAGTGTCCAAAGGAGGGCTACAAAGATGAGGAAGGGCCTCAGGACAAGACTTATGTGGAACAGCTGAGGTCCCCTGGTTTGTTCAGCCCAGAGAAGAGGAGGCTGAGGGGAGGTGATTGTCCCTTTCTACTCTGCTGTTGTGAGGCCCCATCTGGAGTATTGTGTTCAGGTCTGTGGCCCTCAGCACAAGAAAGACGTGGAGCTGTTGGAGGGGGTCCAGAGGAGGGCCACAAAGATGATCAGAGGGCTGGAGCACCTCTCCTATGAAGAAAGGCTGAAGGAGCTGGGTTTGTTCAGCCTGGAGAAGAGAAGGCTGCCTCATTGCAGCCATCCAGTACTTAAAGGAAGCCTATAAAAAAGAGGGGAATCAACAGGTAGATAGTGATAGGACAAGGGGAAACAGTTTTAAACTGAAAGAGGGGAGATATACAGCAGATGTCGGAGAATTTTTTCACTGCGAGAGTGGTGAGGCACTGGCACAGCTGCCCACAGAAGTTGTGGATGCCCCATTCGTGGAGGTGTTCAAGGCCAGGTTGGACGGGGCCCTGGACAGCCTGGTCTAGTGTCTGACCAGTGGTTGGCAACCTTGCCCATGGCAGGGGGGTTGGAACTAGATGATCTTTAAGATCCCTTCCAACCCAAGCCGTTCTATGATCCTAAAGAATTTTGGGTGGTCCTGTGTGGAGCCAGGAGTTGGGACTCAATGATCCTTGTGGGTCCCTTCAAGCTCAGGATACTGTGTGACTCTCTAAGACTGCTCTATTCACATAATCTGATACCAAAGGTTATCAGTTAATGACTTCTATATCACTTCTGTGACTCACATTATGAAAAATTCCAGCAATATATTAAAATTGTAAGTTTTCCTATTGTACTATAATTTTAAGTATAATGCTGAAGGAATCTGTAATTAAACATCTCCAAGACAGACTAGAGTTTGTGTGGTCTGAATTAATCAAGTATGTACTGTTCCTAACCTCAAGTCAGCTCTATAAAACTAGTTTAAAACTTTTAAATGATTTGTAGGATAGAAAAAATTGCACATATTAAAGCCAAAGGACTACTAGAAATTGCTCTTGATTTCATACATAACACAATTACCACTCTAGACATTGCTCAAAATGGAATTATCAGACTCTAACAGTAAACAAAGTCCTTAGAAAATCTAAGGATCCTGATAGCTTTCTTTGGAAAGAATGGGTAACATCACACACTTGACCAAAAGGCTACTGACTGGGACAACTTTGATTGCCATCACCTGCAAATCTTGCTGAACATGACAACTTTGAAGCAGAGGCTGAACATCAGGGTATCACATGCATATGGACTTTATTCCCAAGCATCTGACTTGATGTAAAAAGGGAATTACCAGGGAAATACATGCCCTTCAAATATGGGATTTGTTACAGAAAAATCCAGGAGACCTCACTTTTGTCATCAGACTACTCCAGCATCTGGTGTACAGGAGGAGGAGCATATTATCCTAAATCAATAATTCTTTAGTTATAAAACGTTAAAAAAAATACCAAACATATCAGAATATTAAAATGCTTATCTACAATTGAAAGCTTATACCAGATTAATAGGAATTTCCAACTGGAAGCTATCTTGAGGGTCACTGAACTCACGTCAGCCTCTCACTTTGGCAGCAGCGCAAGGCGTCATTTCAAGTACACATTTACAAAGCTTGCTCTAAGAGCAGCCAAGTGCGCTGCTCTGACTTCTGTGGCTTCTGCTGCACCACTTCAAGTGCAGAAATTGTCTATTTTTTCAATAAGGTATTTCTGTCAGCTTGTCACCTCATGAACTTAAGTTCCTCTTTACAAAGCAGTTTGTTTTCTCTTTCTTCCTCTATTACTATCACTGGAAAGTTGTCCTGGAATTTCCTCAGCCTAGAATGCAGCTCTTCACAAGTAATTTTCAGCTAAAGTTTATACTTGTTTATATTCATTTGTATCAACACTGTTCTTTAGCATTAATGACACATTTCCTTATTTGGTGCTTCTTCTCCATACTTTTTTTTTTTTTAAATAGAACTGTGTTTCTCTCTGCCTTTGCCCTCTTGCAATGTTAAAAGCAAATTCTTAATTTCTCCTGCTTCCCCCAAGCATTTAAGTAGCAGCCTTTCAGTCTTTGAATTAACTTTTCTTCCATGAGACTGCTGAGAACCACTAACAGTATTACAAACAGAAGTTAATACTTTCTTCTGGAAACCTTTTTGCTCTGATTTTTCAAACTTACAGAGCTAACTGGATGAAGACTGTGTCAGAGGTGACATTTTCATTTAAAGGCAAGAGGTTTACTGGACAGTTTATCATAAAAGAAATAAAGGAATAGATCTGTAGCAAAAGCTATCATGTCCTTCAGTGGAAATCTCCAGTTCCAAAAGAAACTACGCTCCCTGTATTTCCCTGTCACCTTCACTGAAAACCATCAGGAGCATCACTTCTACACCCTCTCTGTGGACGCAATGCAGATAAGCTAAGGGTGCAACTAGTGGCTCAAACTGAGAAACAAAATCCAACTTCAGTGAAAGGTGTTAAAGACATGGTGAAACTCCAGCCCAATCAGCTGCATTTATCCAGTATCCAGTATCCAGTAGAGCTCTTTCAGCTGCTAATCAGAAATATTTTCAATTGACAAAGAACCTGGAACTTTCCATCTTGACAGTCATGTAGCTGTCAACTGCATCACAAAGTAATGGGAGACGAGGCTCAAGAAAGGGGCCTGGATGTGAATTCATTGCATCTGAGAACATGAGCAGGATACTGGTACTTTGCAGACACTTCAAGAGTATTCGGAACCAGAACTAGCTCATCATCAGCCAGCATGATCACCAGCCTGCCTTGTGCTTCCCATTGCTAATCAACCCTTGGCAGGAGGAAACGAAAGAGCAAGTTTGAAAGTGGTAATCCTTGCTGCAGAGCCTGAGGAATGCATTCTAACAGGAGCTCTTGGAAGCCAACAACCTACCAAACCTTGAATGAATCCTCTTCCCTCACCAACTCTGCTGGTATGAGACAGCACAGCAACAGGGGACCACCAGATATCTTACTGGAATGCACTGTGTAGTTGGAGGGACTGCTTAAAGAGGGCAGCTCCTCCCATCTGTAGCTCCATGATGACCTTCTGCAACTACCCAGTTGCTTTCATGGCAGTGCAGTATTAGGAAAATATTTCATATATTTTTAGCTTTCTTTTATTGTAGCTTAGCAGCTGGATTCGAAGAGAGCCAACACTGTGTGATCGAGCTGACCTCTCTGCGGATCAGTAACACAGCTCTGCTAACCGTCTACAAGTCCTCTAAGACAGGACAAAGAGGGCTACATCAGGGAATACAGTTTTTAGGGTATAAATCCTCATAGATCATGGCATAAGGTGCTCCCACTGCTATCCAGATTATTATGGTTATCAGCAGCTTTTCATGCTTCAGTCAATCCCTGATGGTCCAATTTCATTTTTTTGAAGATTTTGAAAAATACGACTACTACTTGTAACATGAGAGAAGACAGAGGACTAACTGGATTAGTGACCTGATACAGCAACATTTCATAAGGCTTGGCTTGTCATAAATCCTGCTTAAACAGTATCCTCTCACTCATAGCTGGACATCCAGTGACCCTCGGTCTGCTTGGCCTGTTATGGAAGTGACCAGAGCAAACAGCTTCTGATTAAACCAAACCACTGACTGCTGAGGAGACATGCCTTCTCTTGGCAAGGTTGAGAAGGGCAGTGAAGAACATCACTGTGCTTTAGGTGGAAATTTAATCTGTGCTGAGAATATTACCAACAACGGAAACATCTGACTTAAAGAGTTATGCGTTTCCATATATTAACATACTTCCCACGCTTGCTCACATCTGCCCAAATAAGCTATGAAATAAATATTTTCCATACAGTAAATATAGCACACATTTCTAGTGCTTGGTGATACATCACATAATCAATCCAAATAGTGTAAGCCAGCTTTTGCAACTAAGGTATTAATGGTACAGCTCAGCAGGCAAGTAAACAAGTCAAACAAATTTTGCAGACATTTACTTAACATTCAGTTTCTCTTTTGCTTGTACGTAAAATTTGTTTCATTTTTTAAAAGTGGTATCAAGAGCTTAACAGAGTAATAAGCGGTGTTCTCCTTTTCTAAAGGAGCACCTGTTCAAGAAGAGCAGCTTCCTTATGCTCATCTGCTTTCTAATTATCAGCTGAATGTCCCAGGCAGAAATAGCAAGATGGAATACTAGTATAAAAGGTGACCCACAAAGCAATTGGCCTCTTCTTTTCACTATGTTTCATTTCAAAGATATTGATTTATTCCTTACAACAGTGTCTTTCTGTCATTGTAGGAGTCCAACCATTGCCATGTGCAGCCTCTTCTACTTTTGATAAATAACGAATATCTCAGAGATATTTTGCTCAGTGAATCTTTAACAAATATATCCCTCCCCCAAAGCGTTTAGTTTTAATAAAACCCAGCAGTTCCTGGGTTTTGAATTTTTTAACCTTTTTAACCTCAGAAATACTAGGTGTAGCACATGCACATTTCCTCAGTTTTACAATTAACTGGACATCTCCAGGACATTAGCCATACACTGAGTGAAACGACACTCCTTCTCCTACGTGTTTAGTCAAGCAACATAATAAAAAAGTTAATAAATGCAGATTTGAAAAGTTAGAATCTGTATGATTAAAAAAACTTTCCATTCCTACTTTCAGAGCTCTCTCCAAGGTTTCACTAGCCAGCAGTTCTACCAAAGTAGTCAAGCACCAAAATTAGCATTTCAAGAAAATACAGAATACCTTCAAAACTTTTGACATGGCAGAAAAACCTGTACGGTACATTTTAAAGATACAGTATGGAAAAAAATAAAAACAAAGAACGTCAACCAAATGATACTACCATTAAGACAACCATAATAAGGAACAACTAATTCTATGGCCTTCTTCTGGTGGCCTCCGCTTTATTAAATATTAATTTAGAAGAAAAAGAATATATTTGATTGAGAATAAACTACTTGTAGAAAGCTGGAGCAGAATCTCCTCACTTTGCAAAGTTGTGACTGAATAAGAAATACTTGCCCTGTGTCTAAAAAAAACATTCTAATCATGCTTTTCTGAAGACAGCCACCACAAAATTGCGGAAGTTTCAAGTCTGTCCAGGATATTGTCTAAAATAATTACTAGAGTATTTGTGCAGCTCATATGGAAAGGAAAGGCTGAGGTAATGGCTTGCTTGGGAAGTGGTCAAAGACCAAAAGGACTCATGGCTGGAGAATTTCTCTACTTGCTTGGACAAGTTTAACTGGGGGACAGCAAAGTCCAAGATTTCTGCAAGCTTGATGGTAATAGCTGTTACCATAATTGCCATGGCAAAGCTGCAGTTTGGCTAGCTTTGCTTTAAAAGGAAGCAACAGAACGAACAGACAGCTCTTCCTCCAGATTGTGGAATGCATTCTTGAAAGTCTTCTTTTACAGACAAATATCCATCCTCAAGAATTTATTGACTGACCATGTTTTCTGAGCCAGAGGTAGTAAACATGCCATTTGACTAAGCTAATCCCAATTCACTGGAAATTTCAACACGGTAGGATTAAACTCTAGTGAACCAGTCTTCCCAAAAATAGAAACAAGCAAAAACCAAAAATGCTTTCCCAGTTGAGAAGTGACAATAACTGTAGAGCTATTGCCTAGCACTCATGCTAATCAAAAATCTTCAAGAAAGGCACAGATTGTGTCTTTTGACATCACTGCTTTTAGCAGTTGATGAAGTTGTGATACTTTTGGGCACATGTCCTGGCACACGTCCTCAGCAAAGTTCAGCAGTAGGCCTGGCTGTGGCAGCAAGCCAGCGACCCAGGTACAGGGGAGTGCCCATTTGCGTAACTTAATAGTCACAAGAGAAAAGACACTTTAAAATTCCTGTAGAAGTCTGACGAGAACTTAAATGTTACTCTAAGCAAGCATGAACTACATGTTTTCACAGTGTACAGTGCGATACTGCTTAGATGCACTATTATCTAAGCCTTTTCATTTGTTTTTATACACCTGTCAGTGTAGCAAATTATTTTGGGATAGCTTCACACTCTGTAGCAAGGGAGACTTTCATCAGCATTTTAACTTCACCAGACACCCTCATATTTTTGAAGGGTCAGAATGGTCACTTTTCCTCACACTATACAGAGTGCAACATTTATTTGCCAAATGCTGTTAAAACCTTCCTTTTAGGTCAAGTCATCTTAATCCTCCAAGCAATTTCCAGTTCCTTGATTCAGATATTTTATAGTTCAATATTCATTTAGCTGGAATCTGTCTGCTTCTTCTGTCCACACATCACTGTCTGTAGTCCTTGACAAACTGCAACTCCCTCTTCTCTCTGTTCTTCATGGTTTCTCCATTGTAAAGGCTCATAAGGCCAGTGAAATCTGTATTTCCCAACATACAAGTTGACCCCTCACTAAGCTTTTCGTCTGCTGCACCATCCTCAAGAAAAGGTGGTTTCTATTTAGAATCTCCTTCATCACCTCCTTTCCTTTGGATAAACTTGAGAGAAGTTCCCTCCCCCCTTTTTCTACATCCTCCATCTCCTCTGCCTTAAAGCATTGCTGTGTTTAGGTCACTTCACTGACCTTCCTCAGTCCTGCTTCCTATGTACACACCTGCCTGAATGGTTTTTAATCCACACCAGCACTTTACCCTGGCTTACATGGCTATTTATTCTCCTCAGTGGAATTTTAGGAGGGGCATTTTGGAAAGCTTTTAGGAAATCCAAGTAATTTGTCTCATCCAGGTTACCTTTATCTTCCATCTACGTCTTCAATAATGCTGATAATTTAAAGAACTACAATTTCCTCACTGAAGCCATGTCACTTTGACTTAAGATACATTAACGTAATTTCCCCTTATGCTCTTTACAGATGAATTCTCTGTGGGCCAAACTCTATATCCACCTACAGAAAACCCTACTAGGAAAAATTGTAAAGATAATTGATGGAGTTATCCATGCCTATTGCTGTCCTAATAAGAAAATTTATTCCTCAATTTCATTTCCAAGAGCTAAAGTCAAATTAAGTTATATCTAATTCTCAGGCTCTCCCTTGAAGACAGACTTCATTTGCATACCTTTAAGGTTTTTCAGGAGCACTCGTTAAAAAAGAAGAGGAAGGGATTTTGAAAGCGCTTACTATGTTCCATTCAGGCAATAACTGTTTTATCAAGGAATTTACTGGGTACAGATTTATTTTTCTATCTTGCCATTATCTCCACTATAGTATTTGAGTGAGTTACTGCTCTTGAATTTTCAACAGACCGCCTAACTTTCTTCTAAAACAATAAGATTTGCTAGGGTCACAGATTGATTTCCATAAAAAATGCCCTTGGAATAATAATTTCCCCTTCATCTTCTATAATGAAAATAGATGTAAAATAATTCATAACTGCCCTGCTACCTCATCATCTACTTTAACTATCACTCAAGTCTTGGTGCTTTAGAGACTGTAGTGCTACAGTCACAGATAAAAGGAGGACAATGATCAGTTGATACTTCTGCCTGCAGAGCACACAGAAAAGAAGATAAGCTTTATAATTCTCATTTTCTTAACTCATCATGAGTGCCACCTCATTCAAATATCAGACTGGGCACATCCCTAACTTTCTTGCTGCTTCAAGCCCCATTGATTGGGGAAAAAAAAAGGAGTCTGAGAGAGGTAGGGAAGAAGGAGAGAAATCAAGGAAGCAAAGAAATCATTGCAGAAAAGGGTGAAAATTAAGGGTCATCTTCGAATAAAGATTTCAACAATATCTGAAGCTGTTGCTTCTTGTGAACTTACCTATTTTAGCCAAACATCCTCAACTTCTTTGAAGCTATTTCTTGGAAAATGCTATCAAAGCTATTTCACCACCTCCAGTCTCCCACCTCAAAGCTCTCCTCTCCTTCCAGATGTGCGTACTCACCTCAGTGAAGTACAGATGCTTCTCATGCTGTGCAGTATTGCCTGCTTGCTTTGACTCTCCTGTCTCCAGTACTGAAAAGACACAATGCACTTCGGGGACAGAGACTTTCCCAAAACAAATCTAACTGCAGGGTCATGATAAGGGCTCATAGCAGCTGCAGCAGAAGTTAAGTGCATAGTTCAGAGAGAAGGGCTGGAATGGCCAGGACGGTCTCACGATTTCTCAGGTGTGCTGTGTGAGCTCAGACCCTTTGAGAGAACATCCACAGCCTCAGTAGGTACTCGGTAACATCTTAAAAGTAGAGCTTAAGTTTGGTTCTCTGTTCAGAAAATACTGATCTTAGGTGATCATCTGATGTGAAGTACCACTAGCTCCCACTATCACTCCTGCTGCTGTGGTGCCAGCCCATCTCAATCTGAATGCCTCTTCAGAGGAGGTGGAGTGCTTAGGAAGGACACAGTTGGGTTTACTGGACAAAATTTATCCTCAGGCCTGCTCCTTTTCTGCTCTGGCAACCTGAAAGCATTGAGTCTGAGTGACAGGTAATGATAGATTAGAAGGAACAGAGAAGAGCACATTTAAATGGAAAGAGATTAAGATGACTTGTATGTAATTAATCTACAACACTCATTTTCCATTCAAACTCAGCTCATCAGCATTTGACTGAAGTATTTCTTCTATTATGTTAAACCTCTGCTGGATGTCTACGCTATTAAAGACCACGCAAAGCGAGAAGTGTCTACTTTAAGGAGCATCACATCGGTAACATCTTTGAACTAGAATATATATATTTTTTCAGAATACTGACATACCGTACATCACAAATACTATTCCCTCAAGACAGAACTGTGGATAAACTGAAATGAAATTCAGCACAGGGAAGTAATTCCATCATATCTTTCTGGTGACCTTATAAACACAACAAAAAAGTGCTATTCATATATCACCCAGCCAAGTCAATATTTATTTTCTTGCTTTATGCATGCTTGGCGGGAGTGACCTTAATCACAGAAGCAAGTTACTAAGAAGTGCGGTTTGGTCCAAAACTCATTTTGGCTGACATGACGCAGATTTCCCCAAGTCGCTCTGCCAACGTATGTCAAGCCAAACTTGCATTAGGCTGACCTAAAGGGACAAGAGCTCTGTCATAAATGAGACTACAAACATCTCCCCCCAGAGCACGGTGTGTGCACAGCCTCTTTCCATGTTTGCAAGGGGGAGGGGAAGGGATTTTCCATGTCTCTATGTGTTTTCCATATCCAATTGCCAACAGTTGCTAGATTATCCCCAGAGCCTACTTTGAACATTAGGATAACTGCTCTACTGTAGACTATATTTGTTTAATGAACATGGAGCAAAACATACAGACTTCAGAATGGAAGGCCGGATCTTGAATCCTGAGTTTTTCTGGGCACACCAACAAAATAAATGAACCTGGCATTTATTTCAGTGCCATTGAGAACAGACCTAACCCCTCCTCTTTGCAGCACCTCCTGGGATTTAGCAGTTGAAATGGAAGGCGAGTATAAGGACAGGAGACCACGCAAAACCACTTTGGATTTGCTTCTTCACGAAAGAGCCATGAGGCAATTTACATATATCAATTGCTTATTTCTAATGATGTCTCATTTTACCCCAGATGAAGACAAACTTTTAAAAAAATCCATCGCATAAAATCAACTGCAGGATGCTTGACTCTCTGCCTCATCAGTGAGAGATTCCCTATTTGTAAGCTGCCAAACTACTAACCCAATCCATTTTTTTTCTTCCTTTGTCACCCTAAAGATAAGTCTAAAAGCTTTCAGCGCATTTCCTCTCAGTTAAACTCAAATTAGTCCCCCTCGCTGGACTCCTACTGGGATGCCTTGGTCTAGTCCAGAGCTCTTGCTGAGAAAAGCTCTTTTCAGTCCAGCAAATCACCCCGCTACCTGCTACTCTGACAAGGCCTGCGCCATTATTTATTACATAATAAGCTCTCCCCGTTGAGGGTCAATTATTCCATTGACTGGGCATTACAATAATTCTTGGTAATTAAAAGAGGTACTTATGTGAATCTGGGTGCATATTGAAAGAAACATTAGTCCTTTTGTTATCTTGGCAAGCCCTTGTTCCTAGCCCGGCCCCACCAATTAGCATCTTCTGCCAATCCCCGTCAGCTGGGGTTTGGGAAGCCTGAACAGAGGGTCACTCAGATGCTAATTTAGATACAATTGTGACAGCAGAGTTTAGAAGGAGCTCCTCCAAAGGCGCCATCAGGGTTTAATAAAGCAAACAGCTTGGGTCCTAGTGACCCTGCAGGGGTAATTAAAAGGACTGCTCTGTGTTGCTGTGCCAAATCGGAGAGTGGCATCATGAAGCCTGGCCACAAAAACCATTTTTAAAAGACATATAATCACCCATTTAATCTGCTCATTAAACAAGTCTCTCATGCGGACTTAACAAGAATTAGCACTTTCTAAAAGGCAAAAAATTGACATAAAGCAGACGGTTCAAATGATTCCAAAGGTCACAATTCCTAAAGGTTTTCCCATTATTATTATAAGCTCATTTAAAGCTAATGTGTAATATTTGGGGATATCAGTGTTTAAGACTACCCTTTTAATGCTGCTTTTACAAGAAAAATATGAACAGCCACTTCTCAAAGGTAACATGGGGTATTGACATCAGCTTTAAGACCAGTAGGAACGCCAGCTCTACAGACCTTGTGTAAATAGTCCTGTATCCAGCCCACATCAAATTCTGCCGCAGTACAGCTGGCACTGTGTTGCCTTGCGTGCAGCTGCAGGCACCACCTCTACGCACACAAGCAATATTCTCTGTGTTCACCAGCACTGGTAGGAGTCAGAACCTTCACTCCTGACAGTGAAATAAATCACTCCTCACTCCTTCAGAAAGAAAAGAATAAAATGAAAAAGAATTCTTCTTCTTTCAGTCTGGAAACCAAAAGCAAAGTTACAGAGCCTGTAGAGCATAGGGTAAAGAGTAAGGAAAACACGGACTTTGGCTTGACAATGACCTAACGCAAAATCATGGTCAAGCTATTCATCTCCATGTAGATGCCCAGATATTTATTTATGGGAAACTGTTCTGCTTTTGTTCAATACATAATAAAGTATTAGTCCCTCCAAAAGGGAAAGATGAGAAAATGATGGGGGAACAGTGTAATGCCAGTTGATTTTTTCAGTTTTAATTCAGTACTGAGAAAACTGATCTCTGTACAAGGTCTGGCGAGAGAATACAGCTGTTAACTCATCACAAGATAAGCAATTTTGCTCTTCCCTGGATATTTCACATTTGATTATACTGCATTTAAATACAGTCTCCCAAACACCAGTCCTCTGCAACTTCCTACTAATGAAAGAGTAAAACACCATGGAGACCAACTTGCCCCCAGACAAAATGCTAGGCCAGACACAAAACCTCTTCTCAGACTCTAGAGGCTCAATGCCAGACCTGAGCTCACCATTTACAAGCCAGTGTTTTGCTGATAGCTGCTAATTAAAGACTCTAGAGATGATGCCAGCATGCTTTATATATATAGATACAACTTATGCACACACATCGTTCACAATAGCTGAGCTGGATACGACATCCCCAATTCCACACAACCTATAACAAAAGAAGGACCTACTTGGCACATCCACTTTAGTCAGAAACGAAAGGTAAAGCCAGTTTAAATTCCTGCACGCAGGTCATGTGCCAGGTCAGCGTTTCTCCTTTTGTGGCCTTTTCACCAGTGAACAAGACAAATGCACAGAGTTCCCTTTAGCTCTTGCTAAGCACACCACAGACAAGATCCCTGCTGTACTAATGGACAGTAACCACAGACTCTCTCCACAGTGACTACGGGACACAGACTGACAAGCAAGGCAACAGCTCCACCACCACTGTTCATTCTCAGAGAGGGTGACCAACTCGAACTGGACAAACGCAAACATGAATTTCTCCCAATCTACGGGACCACTGAAACACTACAGTCACGTTGGGCCATTATTAATCACCTAACACCATCTAAATGAGCTATCTTTTCCCTTACCCATTCCTTAGCCCTAGAAGATCACAAAGCAAAGGGGATAAAAATGAAGTACATAAAGAAAGGACCTTCTTAGCATCATCAAGTGTCCGAGAATCACTCTACTGTAGATCAATTGAGCTATGACCCCAGAACATCTCCAGGGCTGTGTAAGACAGATAACAAGGGAAGTAACATCCCACCTTGAGAACCTTATATCTACACAGAAATACTAATGCCACGAGGGAACTTACTTTTCCTATCTCCAAGAGGCAGCACACATTATGGAACAATACACATTAGAAATTCTTAGAGAAAACCCAGCCACAACCAACATTTTGGAGTACTTGCTGCAGTACAGCGTGAAAGACTGTAACCTTTGGAAAGAAAACTCTAGTATCTTTACTAAGAAGCTACAACGGTCCATTACCTCCCAGGAAATCACCTAAGGAAAAAACAAGAAATTCCACAGGAATATGCTCCAGTGCATTAGGCCAAGGAGCAATGATGCTGTTGGTGGTAATTTTATGCACATTCCTCCTAGGTCTGTTGATACCACATGACCAGAGCACACTACTTACATGCCTCAGGTTGGTCCTAAAACAAAATGCCAATGCCAAGAAGAAAGCTCTTCAGAGTGAAAAGAACTTTCCCATCATGAAACAAAAGCTTAGATGGGTGTGAAACGGGTGTTTGCAAATAAATCATGAAGTATTGGTTTTCAGAGTGAAATAAACATTACTTCTTTAGCCTCAAGGTGTTTTTTGTTTTGTTTTGCTTTTTAAAATTACTTAACATGGGGAAGAAGGGAATGAGAAGGAGGAAGAAAATGTGAGAAGGATGAGGGAACACAAGGAACAGCAGGAGAAGAAAGATGCAGTAGGAAATAAATCATCAAAACATTTATAACCCTAGACTGCCTCACAGGGGAGCAAAGGAAAAAAACCGAGACCATTCGTCTACAGCATGTTTGCTTATTATCTCTTGGGAGGGGCTCAGATATAATAGTTGACACCATTATATGTATGTGCAGTTAACCTTAACGTACACTATTTCTTTGTGTGCTTGCAGACTTATGCATGCACACAAGTATCTTGTACTGATAAAATGTGGCCAGCTTCCCTTAGTACTGTAGAGAGAATAATTCCTATATAAAATGATCACAACTCTTTGCATTAAAGTAAACCATGGTACTGACATCTGGCAATAGCTCTGTCTAGCTCCAGTAACTAAACTACACACTCTCTCTGTATTCCCAACCATCAAGTAAATTTCCTAGCGCACTCGAGAAAGTAATTTAATAGCAGAGCTACACTACAACTAAACTTTTAGCTCTATTTTAAACTGCAAAAACGATGTGTTCTTTCTCCTGGGAGAGCTACACTACCATTTGGTCAGACAGCAACACATTTTGGACTCGCTTCTAAAGTAGCTGCGTGCATCGTGAAGATTTATGGTTGTGGAGGGATAGAGAGGGGTGCAGCTCCCTGGAAAACACTGAAATCTGTCCATAGATGAGACACCACGGGCAGCCACACTTGTGATTTTCTGACCAGTTTTTCTGTGCAGGGAGATGGGAAAATTCATGCAAGCACTACATTTGCTCCTAAAATTAATCTTCATGTCACAAATGAACATGTTTTGCTGCAATATGTAATCCCACTGGTAGTGTTTACCTCTGGTTCTCCACCAGCATGTGTGATAGTCATTCCAGACATTCCTTCTGCAGCTTTTTGTTTTCTTGGGTAACACATTTAGAAGGCTTTTGCGTTAGCCATTAAAAAAAAAATCTTATTTTAAAAATGCCCCACAACTCTGGAATAATCATCTATAAAAGGGCTTCTAAAAGAATAAAGCTGTGTAACAGAGGAAGAAGTTAAGGAAAAAGGATGAGTAGGTGCCAGTCCAATTCTCTAATAAGTCAGAAGGTTAAGTTTGTACTTGAAATGTTTGGAGTTTTATCAAAATTATATATATTTCTGTTTTATTCAAAAGTTATTTTAAGTAATGATGAAGAGCCAACATTCCACAAGCGGTTATTTGTATTAATAAACATATAAACTACTAATATGAGCAAAAGCTGACTTATTAAAAGCATTCTTCAGAAAAGCAGCATTAGTTACGCTCAGAGCTCTCAAATGGAATTGAGAAATTGAAGACAACTTAGGAAGAAAAGCATACAGGTCAATTTATCCTCAACAATGAATATTCATTTATTTCTGGTCACTGGGTAAATCTGCTTTTCTAATTCCTTTCTTTAACTGTCAGAGATTACGAAGATATTAAACCAAGATCGTCATACATTTAGGCACACTGTTAAACATAAAGCAAATACAAGAGGGATGTGACTGGTTTAAAAACCCACACTCTCAATGTTTATTTCTCTCCAGTTAAACAACAGCGTCAACTGGAATTTGAAATGTTTTCTTTATTTAGATCCCGTAGGCTGAACAATAAGCGCTGACAGCTCTGTCTCAGCCCTCTTGAGGCCTGTACCAAATGAAGCCGAAACTCACCATTCAGCAACTGCGCTGGCCATGGGATGTCTGGAATTTGTTGTGTGCACTCATCCTTAAAATGGAACAGCTGTTGTGAAAGGCTGTTACAAGACACCTAAAGGGGCAAAAGGCTCCACTGACACCCTTATCTACAACTTGATATGAACAGCATTTGCTGCTACCCTGCTCCCATCTCTAGGTGTAAAGTTACATGATACAAGGGCCTAGACTACTCCACTTAGTGCAACGGAGATCTGCATGGCCTCTGTTCCTTTTCATGCCATTAATCGCACATAGGATTAAATTATCTAGAAAATTTTCTTGGTGTGACACATCTCTACACCCATTTTAGAAACATGCATTTCAGCAATCTCCATTTCTAACCCCAGCCACTGCAGGAAAAGCAGTCAGACAGCCCTCTCTTCCCCTGCTCTCTGATCGACTGTATTGCCCATAAGCCTGCAGACTAGTTTCATGACAGGCTCAACCAGGATTCGGCCATTACGGATCAGAAAGCAATAGCAATATAGCAAAAATAGCTCTCAGGGGAAATATATCTTATTACTGCCAGAAAGAATACTTTTGTAAGAGGAGCATTTGTGTAATTCTTATTAGCTAAATAAAAGAGTGGAAATAACCAGAAGCATAAAGACCCAAGGGTCTGAGCTCCCATCAGAGTTGATGGCAGATTTCCCACTGATTTCACTGGCTACGCAATCAAGACCAAATGTGGAATACAACGAGGAAATGATCAGAGGAAAGACTCTTATTCACAAATGCATTCTGCATCTGCAAAATTTGTACCTATAATTGAACTGTGTTCATAAATCAGACCAGTGTCTACTCACCAAACTGTAATGACTTGTTCGCATTCTGGTGGGAAAAGCATAAGAACTACTTCTATTTAAAAAAGAAAAAAGAAGTTACATTTTTTACAGATGCACAATATTGGGAAAAAAACAGCATTGTCAGAAGTTGCACTTTTCCATTGACCTCCCGCCAGCCTCTGCTCTCTCCTGTGGAGGCTCAGGTGACCCAGAGACCTGCCAAAGCTCTGCAACAAACCTATTCCTTCCACCGAAGGTAGGCACTATTTCTTGCTAAAGTTTCTTTCACACATCAAAGCTTCTCTCTAAACTCTTTGTATTGCAGAGATTAAACAAGTCTGTAACCAGGCAGGAAATGCTTGCCTCTAAACACTTTTATGCCTACAGAAACATTGCTAAATTGCAACAGACCATCAGCCTCACTTCAGTCAAAGTGCCATGCTGGCCTCTGGACACTTCTTTCAGCCCAAATCACAACTCTTTTCTTGCTGTGTGGAGGAGGTCCCATTCCCTATCTCTTAGCATCTATCTTTGAATGAGATTTCTTACACTGTTTTTCCTATGGAGTACAACCCTCAGAAGCACACTTACCCCGCCCCTACCAATGCTCTGGCCTTGGGTTTACATCATGAGACATGTTCCCTAATGGGACACTACGGGTTAGCAGTCCTAATTTTCCAAGTTTGCTAATAACCTACCCTATCTAGTGCAGTACCAAACTGGAGTCCCAAGTCAATAAGCATATCTAAGGAAGAGAGGAGTAAAACAAGGAGGTGAGGGAAGATGAGACTAATAGATTTACCTGCTGTAGGGAACCTGCTCTGGCAGGGGGGTTGGACTCGATGATCTCTTGAGGTCCCTTCCAACCCCTGCAATTCTGTGATTCTGTGATTAATATGGTCTAAAATGTGGCCAAGCAGATAAAACAGCACGAGTTGCTGCAACAAGGCTGAGGGTAAAGTGATCCTAGTTCACATGCATCAAGACCTATATACACGCTGACTGTAGACAGTATTTAGTTGAGCTCTGCAACAGAGTTTGGCTGAACTGTCCATCTCAAGATGATTTACCTTGAGATGTAGCAAAAAAGAATCCCAACACAAAAATTCATCCTCCCTCACTGAAGATCCTCTCAGCAACCATCACACTTGCCTCATTTCAGAGGCACATAGGTCATCTCACTGTGAAGGGGGGATCTATCAAAAGCCCTTTTTCATCAACTACCAGCATACATATTGGCCATCTACCACTGAAACAGAAACTGCATGCTTTGAGCACACCTGGTAACAGACAGCTTTGTTTCTAAGATGGCCGAGACAACTGTGCCTTTCTTCTCAGTGGTCAGGGACCACTGAAGTAGTGTATTGAATGCTTACTTAGTATTTTAAAATACTTTTTAGATGCTCCAAAAAAACTCAAAATTCCATCTTGGGTTCATCATATTAAAACTACCTACCTTGGAGTAACTTTGTTGTTACAGTTTTGTCTAATTGTGCGTTTACTTCACATTTTCAGCTCTTGTTCTTTTGATTATCCTGATGTTATCTGGGCTCCTAACTCCACAGGGCAAAATGTTGCAAATAGAAACTGTGACAAAAATGATCAGAGAAGAGCAGCTCTTTTACTTTCCTGTTTGTCCCACAAAACACTTGAGCGTGAATCATCTTGTTTAGTCCCCACTGTTGAGCTTTGATTGTCCTGGGTATTTCTCCTGCTTCTGTTGCTCTTCTAAGCGCTCTTCTACATTCACTGTGTTTCAGTTATCCTTTCACCTCAAAGAAACATCCATCAGTAGCCAGACACATCAGCCTCTCCTTATCAAGAGGTCTTCTGGAAATGCTTTCACGGTTCAGAATCACCAAATCATTGGTTCAATAAAGAAAGCAACCTCAAACCTCAAAAACCTCAAACCTAGGGCTCTACCGTCTCCTTGTTAGCAAAAATGGGCAACTCACCTCCAGCTGTTCCTTCAGCTCTACCCCACTGACAACCCTGCTGAAACAAAGTCTTGGATCAGATCCCACTACAGTGAGTTCCTCCCTGTTCTGTATCTATCTGGAGATTTTAGTTTTGGTTGTGTAATCCAACTGAAATCTGTCCCTTCGAGCCCCACAGCCCATCTCATCCTCTTCTGGATGAGATGGATCCAGCAATATGTTATTCAGTCGTGATACTCTCCCTTCATTTCGTACTCTATTTTCCTCTTTCCCTCTCTCAGTATTATCTTCCACTCTTATTGTCTCCTGCACTGCCATACTGGGCTTAATATTTTCAGCTTCATAACTGCATAGTAAACCTCAATTCTGTATCTGGTCAGTGAACTTTGTGAACATTCTGGGTTTTTTTGTGGTTGCCACTAGACTCATTGTTTTACATCTGTTTGAACTGAAGTGCGTTTTCCACCGAATACTCAGACACTTAAAAGATCCCAAATCCCTCTGAACAGAGTTGCATAAATTCTGAAGTGTTTGCTATTCCCTTCCTCTAACTTTGGTATCGTAAGTGAACATTTAAAATGATTTTACATCTGACATTCTCATTCCAATTATTTATATATGCATTATTAAAAAGAGCAATCCTCTGGAGCATGCCACTAGAAACCTGTTTCCAACTAGAGAAATTATCATTTGCAGACACTCTATTTAACCTGTTTTGAGACATTTTTCAAGCCAAGAGGCTATTTTTGCTCCTCAGACCATGGCTCTGTGGTTTAATCAGTAAGCTCCTTTATGAAACCTTATCAATTTTAAGTGTCATTAATTCACACAGTTCAATTTCCTTGTCATCTGTGCCAAAGAGTAGTATTTTCTTCCCTACATGGAAAAATAGATAGAAAAATTATCACAATACATTTGGAAATCCAGAATTCAGAGTAAAATGTATGTGCTTATTTCTGAAGATTCCT
Source organism: Penelope pileata (assembly GCA_013396635.1). Lineage (NCBI taxonomy): Eukaryota > Metazoa > Chordata > Aves > Galliformes > Cracidae > Penelope > Penelope pileata. Next base: position 587,594 of record WBMW01005290.1, read on the forward strand.
TATTCTCATTTTGTAAGAATTTTTCCTTCTCTCTGACAAACAACAGCAAAAATACAAACAAGCCATTCAAGGGGATTTCAAAACTCACAAACAAGTGAAAAATTCAGTTCTTCAGCTCTTTTTGTTCCATTTCTCCTAAGATAGAGTTTTATTCATCTTTCTTTTAAAATCATCAGCATTTCTGTATCAGACAGTTGGCAAGTGGGAAAGGAAATGGTTTTGAAGATCAAATTAAGTAAACCTGATTGAATAGTTCAGATTTGCCATGGGACTCAATTATTTCCATTAGAAACCCTTATTTTTCATAGGAACAAGAAGTTATTTTCTTTGGAATCCCAATAATTATTTCTTTTGATTTTGGAAATATTGAAGTAGTTGCTTCTGGAGGGTTTACCTGTTAACTCTTCCCTTGCCAGGAACCATGACAGACACTCCAGGAACAAGAATATAGCAAAGCAGATGTTTTTGTCCTCTCTGTGAAAAGCATGATATAAATAGATTTGCAAACTAAATACACTGCAGTATTTAAATAAACCTGTCAAAATTTTGGATGGTTTCTCTTACAATACAGACATTTCTCCCACTCGGTGTAAGTGCATCTATGAATATAATTAGCTCTGATGTGGAAGGCCTACACAAACTTATGACTATCAATGTGTGAAGTTGCTGGATGTCACCACCCCTGCGATGTCTCTGGAGCAGCAAACTGAGAACGACAATGCCGATGAACTGAGGGTGTATCATGCTTAACCACACAAACCCCGTGGCCATGGTAGCACAGAACCATCCCCGGATGATGCAAGCATTCACCCTTCATTGCATCACTGAGGAACTGCTCAGCCCTGAACAGTGGATTGAGCTTCCTCAGTCCTAGGGAACCTGCATGATCAAGTTCATCATGCCCTGGAACTCTGCTGTTTCTTTTAGCTCCAAAATTAAATTCAATAACACAGGAAAAGAAAAAGAAAAGCTATATGGGTCCACGTCCAGGGCATTATGCTGATGGGGGAAATACAATTAGAAAAAACATCAGCTGAAGAGCTTTGTAACTGAAGGCTTGTTACAAACTCCAGACAACGCTATGTGATGAGCAAGCTGTCTGGAAGAGGATTTCCTGTAAACCAACACTATTAAACCTGACAAGTAATTTCCCAGGTAGAAATTGAGGGAGGGTTCAGGAAGCACTCAGTGCAGAAACCTGCTTGTGGTATCAGAGACGCTCAGGTACTACCTGCCTTCCTCCTCACCCCAACTCCGGTCTTATTGTGCTCCCCTTCTCTTCCCTTACCCTTGTTTTAAGGCAAGATATAGCTATACGGTGCAAGGACTGTAGGCGGTGCATAAAGCATAGGGTATGGAGCTGGAGGGGTTACCTACTTGACATTCAATAGACCTGTGTCCTTTTACAATAAGCCAGGTAAATCCTTTCACTCTCAGTTCTTTGCATTTATACAGAGGATTTTTTTTTAACAAGAATTTTCAGATGACTAATTATATCTTGCCTGCAGAAGCATCAGGCAGAAATAAGGCCCTAAGAGTTTTAATTTTTCAAGCAGAAACACTATCACTTCTTAAGTATATTTGGAAGTATTCCCTGGTTTTCCAAAGAATGATAAAACTAAGCATAAGATATTTTCTCCAAAAGAGATCTTCAAAATTAACGTAGACTATTGCAGAGTTCAATATAGCTCAAAAGCAACAGCTGCAGCTACAGCAAAGCTTCTTGAAGAAACAGCGCCATTAAACCACTACATCTAACAATTGTCAGTGAAAATCTTTCATGAAAAATCAAATGGCAAGATGGGATTCCATATGAAGATAAACACCAGCAATTAACAAAAAGAGATACTGCCCTGTACAGAATGGTGAAGAATGCATTTCCTTCAAGAAAACCAATCCTGCTGCTGCTGGAGTAAGATCCTACCTACTACGACTGAGGAAGCGCTCCCAGGAAGGTTCTGGTTTCCAAGCACGTGCTCCTCTTTCTACTGCCCTGCTGTTAGAACCATGGGAGAAAGAAGAGCTCTCCCCATGCGTGGCACTACTCGCAGATTCAGCAGCTATGTCCTGTTACACCACTTACGCTGCAACACCTCAGCTAGGTGAAATATATCAAAGGGAACAGGTGTGATTACTCTGCCTAATTGTGACAGCACTGTGCCACTCTTCAAGACACTCTGACTTTCAAGAGAAACTCCTGTTTAGTTAATAGCTGTGTCTAAGCTCAACAGGAAGATCAGGCTCAGCAATTCACACTGGTTTGTTAAATTTGATGACCTGCAAGCTCTCCTCCTGCACTACAGGCCTTAAGCTTCTGCTCAGGATGAAGCTCACAGATTTCATGCATCTTCCTGGAGATGCTGGAGCTCCCTGGGCTGCAATACCATCATCCCAACCCATAGTCCATGCAGCAGTGAGAGCTCATTCTCAGGTCCCTCTTGGGAGCTTGGCCTAACTTCCCACCAACACAGTTATCTGTAAGTAATACGAAGACTGACAGGAGGATCAGCACACAAGAGGCCAAGAACCCCTCGAGGTACACACACTCAATACAATTGTGCTTCTGAACCCACCAAACATATCAACAAAAAGATCTGTAATGTGTAGAAGCAGGGTATTTATGTACTTCGTAAACCCCAGTCTAAAAAGATGATGAAAACAGTAATAAGGCACGCTGAGTTCAGCCACTGATCCCAGCATGGGAAGAGGGATGATTCATTTCCAGGGATGCAGTGCTGTTCTCTGGCAGACTCCTCACGATACATCATATGGTCCTGGTATAACAAAATGACTCAAACTACTTTATCATCTTAGCTCCAAATCATAACAGCAGAACTTTGTGCCAAACAAGTAACAGAAGCGTCTTTTTAGCCTCTGTGTTAAGAATAAGGATTAAGTTATCATGCCTTGCTCTTTCTGTCTGTCCCTTTCTGAACTATGAAATAGACTGGATAAATTCAAACAAGTTTGGCAGGAAAGCCAGTCTTAAACAGTTTAAGTTCATTCAAATTTTATTGCACTGTGAAGGCAGAGAAGAGAGGCTCCAAGTGCCCTCAAGTGCTACAAGGTAGATTAATGATGTGTTTGACAAATAACCCACAGTAGAAAGCAACCCACGTACAAACCAGGGCTCGGCCACAGTGGAAATCATATTGCAGTGGGTAGCCGGGGCTCTCATTTGGTTTCTGCTACAGCTGCTGTCCAACTGAAGTAAGATCTCCAGTAATCCATATAGGAGAATGGTCTACTGCCTTTCTACCTCTGGCCAACAGCTGGCCTGTGCTGAGGATCTTCTCCTCCTGCTCAGACTTGGCATTCTGCTGGGAGCTTCCGCTGATTGCAAAATGATGGTTTTAGGGAAAGCAGAGAGACTTCTTGCATTCTATCAGCTCTGTTATTTACTCACTCAAGATAAGGTACGTTTTCCAAGTAAATACAAAAAAATGTTTTAACATCTCACTTACAAACCAGAAAAAGGAACCTCATTCCATTAAAAAATGAGTTTCAGAACACTACAATTTCAAGACCGCTGATGCAAACTATACTAAAGTACCCACTTTAGCTACCAGAGTTTCCTTTGACTCGCAAAACATCTGTGCTTGAAAATTAAATTTTATGGACTGTTTGAAGTGCAGACTATTGGTCTTAAAAACATTTAACCATTAGCAACTTGGTAAGAACATTCACCTTCTCTTGCAAATAAAACATCAGATCTCACCTTGTTTTGACTTCACAGGATTCCTGTGAATCAGGACTCCTGATTACTGACATTCAAAATCACTTCTTTCTGAATTTAAATTGCTGCTGACCCAACACCATTTCAGTTACAATAAGACAGACTTTCAACTGTCTTATGCAAACTTCCACTAAGCATTTGGCTATGAAGATGACCACAGAAAATCCTAACCTGCAAGAAGAGGCCAAAGACTGAAGAACAAGCAGCTTTGTTCGGGGTCAAGACAGAACTACACTGAGTGAAAGTGGAGTTTATCCAATGCCTATGTTCTCTGAAAATGCAACACTGCAGGAGTAAAGGCAAGAGTAGAAAGCCACATTCATGATAGCATTTTATTAAAATGTGTTTCATGTGGAAAGTTGGAAAGATCTAGAGTGATATTAAAGAAAAATCAGCAGTGTAATTAGGCCTTTCCGGACTATTTTACAGAGTTTCATTTCCCCTGAGCAGAGCAGGAATGGAGCATCACAAGTCTGCATTGACGCCTTCCCCTTCCAATAAATTTCTCAGAGACAAGCCTTCACAGAACAACGCAGGTGATAGTTTTAAATACACAATTTCTTCAGCCAGAAAGGGGCCACGAAACACTTAATTGTTTATTATAACCATCCTGAAAGAAAGGAGAGATAGATTCAGTCCATAACACATGCAGGACATAGTACATGCAGGGTCTGCCAAAGAAGGTATAGCAGAAAGCGTTTTGTCTGTGTTATGGAGAACTAAATCAAGATCCCAGCACCTGTTAGGTACCTTCCTCCACTGTTCCAGTGGCTCAGCCTCACAGCTCAGGTACCCTGACACTTACTAGCTCAGGGTGTACAAGCAGGGTATTGTCTATTAACGTTATCAGGCAGTAAACCCAAACACAACAGCACTTGATCTAGGATGCTAGAAAGGTGAAAGCAGGCTTTTATACTAGCAGAGATCAGCACCAGTTTTGGGCTAACGCAAAGCATTAGGATATTAGCGTGAGACAGCAAAGCCTACAGTACAGGCTGCGTGTTCACTAGGCAGTACAGCTGTCTTAGTTCCTAGTTGAGAAAGAAGTTGCCTTTCTCACAGTGTCTGGTATGAAGCTATGTTTTGGTTCTAGAATAAAAACAAAATTGAAAACATACTGATTGTTTACATTTGTTGCCGGGCAGTGGTGAACAGAGCCAAGAACCTTTCAATCTCTCAGCTTCTTGTATTGCTCTGCCAGCAAAGGGGCTGGGGGGGCACAGGGAGCTGGGAGGGGACAGGAACAGGGCAGCTGACCCAAACTGACCAAAGGGATGTTCCATACCACATGACATCACGTGAATATAAGGGAGGGGAGGTAGCAGGGGAGGGGCCTCTGCTCGGGGTCTGGCTGGGCATCGGTCAGTGGGTGGTGAGCCCTTGCTTTGTGTATCATTTATTTTTTTATATATATATATAATTACTGTTATTCCTTCTACTTTCTTTGCTGTCTTAGAAAATAGCTTTTATCTCAACCAACGTGTTCTACTGTATTTCCTCCTAATTCTCTCCCCCATCCCACTTGGTGTGTGTGGGGGGTGAGCGAACGACTGTGTGGGACTTAGCTATCTGCTGGGTCAAACCACAACAATAGCTAAGAATATCTTTGTCTTATTTCTATTTATACAAGGAAGTTCTATTCCTCCCTTGGCTTGAAGTGACCCTTACAAGCTCAGTTGTCTTATATGTTAAAAGGATTACTCACCCGAAGTAACACGAAATAATAGAAAATGATGAGAGAGGTACACACATTCATGTCTAATGTGAGGAACTGGGAAAATATGGGATATTTCCCTGAAGAACAGAGCAATTTCCTTCATGCTATAGTATATCAGACTGGGAGATTTACTTGATTTCCAAAGTATATTGAAGTAGGAGGAGTATACTGTAAATGCTCTCCTGCTCCTATGGCCTCCTGAGCAAAGGAGGCTCACATCACGTGCAATAAATGGCAGGAGCTGACAACGCTCAGCTAGAAACAGCTCATGAGGAGAAGCTTGAAGAGGAACTTGAAAAGATCAGGGTCTTATTAATGGCTGGAAAGAAAATTTTAGCTGCTGAAACTTGGAAAGATTGAAAGTGTATGATTTGGGAATTCGGGATGCCAAAACAGAGGAGTTTGGAGTAATCAGGGACAGAAATAATTAGCATAGAGAGCACAGCTTTTAGCAACAGCATACAAAAATGCTCTTTCTCTAAGATGCAATTGCATATCTGAGTTAAAACCCTGTATTTCCCCAGGGAAGAATGCCCTGAATCCCCCCTTTAAAATTAATCCTTTCCATTCTACTGTTTTAAAAAGAATAGCTGTGATCAAGTTGGGAAGTTACTTGGAGTGGACAGGGGCAGCTGGGTGTGAGCCTGCACCCTTGCTCTTGACTGACTATGAGATGGCATGAGGGAAGTTCTGGCACACAGGATGCCAGCAGAGCTCAGCCCATGCACACGGAGATCTGAGATGGCTCCAGTCAGACCAGCAAGTTGCTTCCGCACCTGTACTGGGAAGAGGATTTGGCAAGAAACATTTCATGGGGAGGCTGGCACCTTGGAAGGAGGCAGGGATCCTGGTTTCACAAGACAGGAAGATGGTGTGAGCAGCTGCTGAAGCCCCTCAAGTTGCTAGATGGCTCTGATGCAGAGACTGGAATTAAAGGATTCAGCATCAAGAAAGCTACCTGTTATTGATTCTTCCTGGTAAAATGATACTATCTGGTCAGTGCTACAGTTTGATGCAAAACCAGCAGTAACACAGTTTCAGTAAAACTATTCAGGCCTGCCTAAAAGTACGAAGGTGATGTTAAATTCCTTGCTCTGCACAAGCACTTCCCAAATTACACTTGGCTGAAATAAGAGGCAGGCCATGATCCCCCACAGAAGTTCAAGTGGGGCCTGCAAGTTTGAGTAATGGGCTGGCCTGAGTGCTATACTTCTTCAAACAGCTACTGTAATTCAAATACGATGGGAAATGGCACCCATTTCCTGATCTCTCCTGGACCAAGGAATGCAGGCAATGAAGGATGCAGACAGTCATCAGAGCGGGCAGAAGGAAGGATGAGGGGCAGAGAAGGGCAAATCAAATGAGCGAAAAGTAATTCTCAGAAAGAAAGTGTAAGTCCCTTCAGGTGTTTACATGCACCAACTTGTGCCACTAACTGCATCTCTCAGCCCAGTGCAGCTGTGACAAGACTGTCAGGGGTATGAGCCTCACATTCTGCATCTACTGCGATTGTGCTGGGTTTTGCATGCTGCCTGTAAGAGGCACAAGTCCAACTGTCTGGTCAGGACAAGCCACACAAAGGGAGACTCGGTGAGAAAGCATTAATGAGATTTGCTTCTCGAAAAAGCAAAGTGCTTAGTCAGAGCAGAAGTCTCTCCTCTGAAGTTATTTAGTGTCTTCTAGACTGGAAGCTTATTCATTAGAAAATCCAGTGTTCCTCCTCCACTATCCCTTCACTACTGTTCTTCATCCTGTGGTTTGTAACAGTTTGGAAAACTTCAGGGGCATTCCTAAGCTGTTACAGATGTGTGAGGATGCACACTACAGGCCACTTCATCAAGAAGATGACATAACCCAGCGTGCCAGCCTCAAAACTTCACTTAATACTGAACTTGGAGACATGATGGTCCCAGACTCGCCGTGTGCCTGTTGAAAGTGATGGGATTATAACAGCAGCTGGCAGTGCTCTGCTCCAGGAAAGCTCACAGCATTATTCAGTCTTGAGTTCCCTCTTCCTCTGTGGAGGCATTTGATCCTTAATCCCTTCTATGAATTCTTAACCCTTTTGATGTACTTCTCCACAAAGTTTTACATACACATCTTTTTACTGGCTGAAGACTATCAATAAGACATCCCAGCTGCATGTTTATTTTGAACACTATTGCCAACCATGCCTTTGCATGAAGAACTGTCTAGCATATACTTTATGAAATTCAGTACAGAGGAGTAATATTTTAATTACAATTCATTGCCCCGCTTTTCCTGAATCAGACTGTGAAACTGGAGGCTAACACGATGCTGCAGGGTGCCTGTGACCATGGGCTACCACTGCAACCAGTTACCTGTACCTTGGTGTTATCTGCCACATAGAATGAAACACTGCTATTGCTTTAAAAGGCTCAAAGCCAACAGTTGTTAGGAGACTTCTGTTCTGCCCATCACTGTCACTGTTCTGCTGGGACACTCTGGTGAGAGCTTATTTTTGCTTCCTCTCACCAGCATGTTGTTTAATTAAAAGATAACTACAGCTTGCTATGTACAACCAGATTTATCTTCCACAGAAAGACAAACATGGCAGCTTGGGACTAGAGGTATCTTGTACTAGAAAGATGACACCAGTATAGTCAAAAAGCAGACAGAAAATCCACTTGGAGATTAGTTAAGGTGCCAGTCTGATGAGGAGAGGACAGAATGGGACTGAAGACCATCCTGGGTGAAGGCAAGGAGTGGAAACTGCACAAAGGGTTACTGGCATTACAGTGACTGAGGGCACACCGGAAAAAAGGATGTGGGAGAGCACTGTGAGCAGGTAGGAAAACTGGAGTGATTTAAGAGATGTCAGAGGAAACTGATAGGTTACTGAACAGCAGGTACATGGATGTAAGGGAGTTTGAAAGACAATGAAGGATGTGCTTTTCAGGCAGCAGGGCTGCTGGAAGGAGCAGAAGAGAACAATGCTGAGTGCTGCGCATGGCAGAATATACAAAGTGGCTACATCACATCTTGATTCCTCTTTCCCTTTAAAGACTTTGCATAAATTTGAAGGGAATACATGCAAATAGGCACTGACAAATAGGTGGACAACAGATGGATGGGAAAATAACTGGGAATGGAAGCAATAGTTCAAGTTGCCTAGGAAATAGCATAGCTAGGGAAAAAAATATCCTGAACTAGCATTGGTAAAGTTCCTCTGCAGGAAGAACATTACACAGCTGAAGAACAGTATTTCAATACTGTCATAAAAATGTTGCATACTATTTAATAAATGTTATCCCTCACAAAGGTTTCTTTTTAACCACCCGATCATTGGTGGATAGCCCCTTCTAATTTTTTTCCCCATTGTGTATTTACTCAGTTCCCACTATCAGAAAATCCAATAAATCTTTATTGAGTTAGACTTATATATGAACATCTCTCTTCTCCAAGGAGCACATTTTCATAATTTAGATGGCAGCTCTGTACTGCATTATTTCTTTGATTGCAGGGGATGATGCAGTGGGCTAGAGAGCTACTTTAGAGGGGCTTAAAATTACTGCAGTTTCACTGTTATCCTATGTGCTCTTATTCACTGCTATATTTTCTGTGTATAAACAGTTACTGCATTTTTCTTCCTCCATATCAAAGACTTCAAGGAATACATCGTCTTATGTAGGGCAGAGTAAGCAGCAATATCAAGCACAATACATGCACCCAAGTCATGACAGGAATTACACAGCATTGCAAGCTATTGTTTGAAGTCAAATATGCAATCATAATAGCAATCATATTGTAAGCTACACATAAAAAGACAGAGTTAAAGTTTCACATTAAAACCCATGTGAGCCTTAGAGGGACACTGCTCAAGCCCACAGCAAGATCCTAGGGGAAAGCTGATGGCTATCTGGGATCTTTTCACTGTACAAATTCAGCAATGGGAGATTTAAATTACCACAGTGGGGAAATCTCCAGCTTCCCAATGAGAGGCAGAGAAAGGTCACAAGCTATTAGTGTATAAAATCACGGCAATAATTACTTTAACACACTAACTTTCCCCATCCTCTGAGCCTTCCAGCCCGAGGCTCCTAACAACAAAAGCATCCACCTCCCCTGGCAGAAATGAAAACCATTCCCTTAATGGAATTAGTTTGATTAAAAACACCTCTATCAGGTGTTTCAGAGAGCATATCTGATAATGGTATGTGGTAAAAAGCATCTGTTGGTCAATGCCTAAGATAAGAACGTGGGAATCACATCCTTTTTCATTGCTATAAACTGTAGTGTTTTGCTTTACAACCTTAAGACAGATTTGAAACCTACTGTTGGCCCCCGGCTAAGAATCACTTAATTTGAGACGCTGGCCAGCGTAGACTGGAAGGAGGAAGCCCTATGTTTGGAAATGCACAGAGGAAAGCTCTTTGGATATCTGATTTAACAAATGGCAAACCCCCCAAGGCACGCAGACTGCAGGAGGCCTCTCGGGCTTTGGAAAGCTAAATCCTGCTGGCAGGGCCCAGGCACCGCAAGGGAACGGCCCCGCCGGTCGCTGAGGCTGCCACAGCACCGCGACGCGGGCAGGTTTCAGACCCAACTGATTTTTCAACTGAAGACAGCATAAGCTGGTTTTTGTGCTTTATAGCAGAGTTCTGGCAAAGACATTTCAAACTTTCCGAACTGTTTAACAGATTACACAAATGGCCAGCAGTAGCTAAGCAGCAAGAAAGGGCTGTAACTCAGTAATGTATTCTACTGTGATAAAATTCCCTTTCAGTGAGGCCATGACTTCTGTCCTAGTTGAATCCCTTTGGAAGAAAAAGGAAAAATGGAAGGAATCAAACAAAAAGCAAAGAATTGGCTGAAATGACTCTTCAGGGCCTTCCCTGCAGTGTTGGCACTCAGTACCTGGGCTATAGCGAGAGGCTTTAGCCACTGTAACACTAATTAATTGGGGGCACTTTGGAAAAGACCCTTCAGCCCCCTGCTGTGACGGCTGCTCTGCTCACAGAATTCCTCCCCCGAGTCCTCTCCACTCTTTTGAAGCCCTGCTGAAATGTGCACCTCTGGGGCGAGGGAGCAGCTTCCCCTGGCTGTTAGTGCAGCAGGTGCGGGGCTGGGGAAGCGGCTGCCAGCCCCACTCGGCCCAGGGGCCCTGCAAGGAGCCGGCTGGAGAGAAAAGGAGTCCAACTCCATGCTGCAAACGCTGCTCCTCAGCTGGCCCTGAGCAGCCAGAGCAAAAACAGTGCAAGTCCCAGAAAGAAACAAAACCTTATCTACAAGCAGATACACGTGCATTAGCAGAAACTGCCTTTTGAAGCACTGCATACCTCTGAGCAGGCAGGAGATGCTCACAGTGCGGGTGGCAGCAGCTGTGAGTGGCATAAACATGGCTGCACCAAGGGCAGCTGCCCTCAGATGTGCTGGGCGCAGGCACCCGGGCTGCCACGGGGACAGAACCCAGAGGGATGCAACCATGAGGCCAAGGCTGTGCTGCATGTGGACTCCAGACATTGGATGCTGCTCTGCACATTGGCAGCGGAGCCCACAGCAGGCAGAATACAAATCGCAGCGGGTTTTATTCCAGCCAAGGCTAAGAGCAAGCAGAGGCTTCCAGGGGACTCGCACACGTGTGTTCAGACTTGCTGCACTGAGGCCGAGGAGAGAGCACTCTTTACGTTGCTCTTGACAAGAGCAAAATGATTAAAATTCAATTTTTCCAAGAATGGTAAAGCCAGCCAGAGGCTACTGACCCAGAGGCAGTTATTGAAAGGCAGCAGGTGTGAGCAGAGCCTGCTGCTCTCCTATCGCTGAACCTCACGTCTGATGAGGTTTGGGGCCAGGAGTGTCGAGGGCGAGCTGGGCTGAAAGGGGCAGAAGTGATTCTGGATGTAAACAACAGCTTAAAGGAGGGAGAGCATAAAAGAACATAGAAAACTCTCAGCAGTTTGCTCTGAGCTCTGACCGCTGCTCAGGCAGATCATTGCCCTACTAAAAGAAACAGATTTATGACAAGCTTGTAATTAATCTGTCTGAAGGACCAATAAACTTCTGCGTTCTGTTGTTTTTATGCCACTTTAAACATAATTAATGCAAGGGTTGTGTGTGAATCTGTCTCTTTGCTTGACTGGAGGGCTGCCTTTCCCAGCTCCCTGTTTCTGTGATCTGCATTGCCAAGTGTCCGTCAGTGCTTCACCTTCAGTGGCATGAAGTCTCCAGCCTGCTCAAGCATGCTTCTCCCACAGAGCAGTGAGAAAAACATGACCTAAACCAGTCAACATACTTAATGCAGCTCTGCTTCTCCTTCTGTGAGACAGCTGTTTACCGAAACACAAGTCAGCCCAGAAACTATTTATCTGCTTGCTTGTGAACATCACTGAGCACCTTCTGGTTTAACCACCGGCTGTACCTGGGTACCTGCACGATACCCAACAAGGACAGAACATGAGAATGGGAAAGTCAAAATAGCTTCATGTTTCAAAGCGTGATGTATGAAATCTACATGGAAATTTGAAGTGCTGTTGACGTACTCCATTATACTCCATTACAAAAATTAAATACACAAGCACTTGTGCACGCACTGCAAAAGAAGCAACCCCAAAGCCCAATGAAAATCCAAATACTAAGCATTATTACTGCTAGCATCAAGTTTTCATTTGCAGTTTTTACTCTATAACTTCGACCTTACTTGGTCTTATTTTTACACAGGGTGCCTTGCAAGCACACTGTTAAGGAAGCTTCAGATATTCAAATGAAGACAATGGAACTGAGATAAAAAATCTGTGTAATAAGGACCTATGCTGAATTTGGCTTTCAAAAGTCCTACTTTTTCATATATCAACAAAGAAAATATGAAATTTCAAGTGTTTGGTAAGTTCTGATCAATAGTTACCTCAAACATTTACTAAAATTAAAATTCAAATTGTTTTAGCTCTAGGTGACAGTGCTTTTTAAGATCCTAGCTGAAAGCCAGCAAAAACATGGAATCCTCTACTTCGAGGGACTGTTGACGTAGTTTTTATTTATTCTTTGCACAGTGTTGATACACCAAGCTCAGATTCAAAGCAGTGTCTGAAAAACACTGACTGCTACTAATAAACACAACGGAAAAATGAGCTGATCTGACCACCTACCCACCCTCAGTTGTTGCAGAACCAGCCCCCACCTCCCCTCTCCAGCTCCGTATCCTCTGAGATATCTGTCCTCTGAATATTTCTGACAGGGCAAATCCTAGGACCACATCAAGTGATGGAAATGATCCTACAGGCATTCACTGGGGAGGGGCTTTTTACAAGGATAGATAATGACAGAACAAGGGGTAATGGTTATAAACTGGAAGAGGGTAGATTTAGACTGGATATAAGGAAGAAATTCTTCACTGTGAGGGTGGTGAGACACTGGAACAGGTTGCCCAGGGAAGTCGTTGATGCCCCCTCCCTGGAAGTATTCAAAGCCAGGCTGGATGGGGCTTTGGGCAACCTGGTCTAGTGGGAGGTGTCCTTGCCCATGGCAGGGGGGTTGGAACAAGATGATCCCTAAGGTCCCTTCCAACCTGAACCATTCTATGATTCTATGATTCTATGATCCAGTATCAGGAAGAGGACCAAAGACTGAACTTCCCAGGACACAAGACAGTTCACTTCCTGTGGCCAATCTATTTGACTTTATGTACGTAGCACAGTTACACTACCCACAGACAATGACCTAGGAAAAGACAGACTCGGTTTACTCTGAAGATATTGAATGGTGCAGCTCCAATTCTCATACTCCATTTTGAGGCTGGACATTTGTAAGATGAATAAAGCCATTAGCCCAGGAGAATTAGGTAAGCCCCGTGGTTTTTCAGTAACTCAGTTTTTGTCTGAACTAATTTTACCTCCAAATCTGCATGTCTGAAACTCCACACTCTTCAAGTCTGCTTATAGTGATTACGTCTTTTCAGTAAATCTTTGATTGTTCTTTCTCCCGGCTGCAGAGCTGTCTGCCTGCAATTTCTCAAAAGAGTGCCAGGATTTCATGTCCATTGGCCCCTGCATTCCTGCCAAAGCCCTGCAGAAACGAGAGCTGCTGCAGCTGCCAGGGTTTATTTACACACATTCCTGCCTCAAATTGAATTAATGAGCATAATTTAACTCAGGCAATGTCCTCCACAGCTCTTGTTTCCCTTTGCCCCTCTTGACATTTCTTTCTCTCACACAACCACTCTTGTAGTCTTTCTTAAAGTAGCATCTAAAGTGATTCTGGTGTAAAACATAATGGCAAGCGCCTTGTAGATCCCATCTGAGCTGATGAATTTATACAGATCTGCTTACAACCTACTTCATGGGAAGCTCAAGATCTCCTTAATGAATATCTAGAAGGTTATCTTCAAGTTATTTGCACTGCTCAGTCCAACTCTGTCAGTTTAGCCATGTCCTGCCAGATTAATCAGTTACAAAAGACTGGGAAGAGCTCTGATACAATGAGAACTGATCCTACAACCTATCTATGGTTGTTGTTTAATGCTCATACACTGCATTTGGCAAACCTTTTGGACACCAGTCCGTTTCTGCCCTCCAATATGAAATCCCGTACCCGCGGCACAAAGGTTCTCAATGTCCATGAGTCCTGTGGGTGCTGGATGGACACATCACATCCTCCACTAAGTAGACCAGAGCAGTATTTCCCACTTGCTATGTCAAAGGTAAAGCATGCAAATACTTCTCCAAACAGTCAGACCCATGTGACTAACGAAGTCACCCATTCTCCCTTCTGTTATCAGCCTGTATGAGCGTGACAGCTCACATACTGGCCATATTAGATGAGGCTTGAAAGCCTTACAGCAAGAGCCACATAAGTCTCCCAGAAGTACACGGGAGAAAGGCAACTAAACTTTTAATGATAAAGGCATTTCCTGTATCAACACTTAACAGTCTACAAACATCATGGATAAGAATGCTTCAGCCCCAGATTCACAGGAAAAACAGATGCTTGGCACGCAGTAATTTGGCCTTCTAGGAACACCATACTCTTGTGAAGTTCTCACAGAGCTGTATCTGTCCAGTTAGGCTGATTCCCAATGAACATTTTTCTTTCTCTAAATGAAACTAGCAAGATCCTTAAGAATATTTCAATGAGAAACCAGAACTTGGGGTTGAAACAACAAATTCTATGGACCTGAGTTTGCAGCTGTCACAAACAGAAACTATTCAAGCAGTGCCATTAAAATCACAGACTGGCTGTGTGAGAAGCAGCTACTCACCACGATCCCAGAACAGACAGGCAGGCTGGGACTGGAGTTCACAGGATCACCCCAGGAGCTTCTCCTGAAAAAACTTATTGGAGAATGTAGGACTGATTTTGAGGCACACATCAACTGTCTCCTTCTGCATATATTTCAGAAGTTGATGCATACAATACTGTTTGGCATCTCACTGCAGAAAACAGCTTATAGTGTGAATGCTAACAGCTGGCAAATAATTAGGGGTGTGCACACATGTACATATGCGTGAGTGTGCAAAATTGAACTTTGGAACTCCCAAGCAGAAGCTTGCTCTAGTTGACACTGGCACAAGCTGGTTGTAAATTTTGATCCTGTTTGGGCTAAAAAGAAGTGGCATGTCCTGAATCCTCAGACTAATAAAGAAACATGAGACCCTACCCCCAACTACAAGGCTGATCATGCATTGTGTTTCTGCACATAGACTGTATTAGAAAAAACAGAGTCTTGGGTTTCTATGTCAAAAAGAAAGGACCCCAGAAAGAAGTAATGGTCTTGGAATAAGTTGGGGGTGTGGTAGGGTGGGGAGGTAGAAGGGCTGCAGGGCTGGAAAGAAGGTGAAGATGTTGGCTAGAGGAAACATCCCTGAGAATAGGGACATGCATGGAGATGGAATGAGATGACCTTAAAGGTCACTTCCTACCCAAGCCATTCTATGATTCTGTGAACATCAGGGAACTGCTAAGGACCTTGACCTCAAGGCTTGACAGCACCATGTGGGGTCACAGCAGGAACCATTCCAGCTTCCTGTCCAGTTCTCGCAGGCCAGCAGCAGCCTCCCTGCAGAGAAGGAGAGGTGAGACCTAGGGAAAGTAATGCTGTGATAGGAGCAAGCAAGAATAATCAAGTAGGGCAGCACCACTAATCTCCCTGGTTCTGAAATAAACTCCAGTGTCGAGATCCACTCATGGTTGTCATTTACTTTGTCTTGCCCATGACAGCCAACACTTGGCTAAATTTGAATCCCTACAGGCCACTTTCATTAGGAGAAGCTGATGAGACTATACATGGCTTTAAAACAATCCTGCTTATCTGAACATGAGTTCATCATGTTTTTCTGACTACTAACATCAAAGACCAGAACACACCTATTCTTCACAATCCCAACTCTGAATCCAGCCAGCAATTTCACTGAAGTTCTCCCTCTGCCATTTCCACTTCATTACACTTCCACGCCCCTCAGTAATAATTTCCCCCTTACATGTACAGTTGAAATCAAATACACTTGTTCCTAGATGTGGTCACTGGAACTTTAGAAATCATTTTAGAGTTTGGGGCTGCCTTTCATCCATCTTTTTGCTTGTGTGGAGATCCCAGTAATTTAGGAGTTTGTTTGCTCTTCACATATATTCTGAATGAACGGTAATGGTTATACCCATCAGCTTCAATAAGATTTTGCCTCACCCCAAATGAAAACAGCACTTTTTACAAGCACCTAAGCAAAATGGTTTGACAGAGCCTTATTTTTTGTTGTCTCCCCTGTCCTCCCCAGATGTGCAACTAGTTACTCCACATGCTCACTTCTCCCTTGTCTGATTTCTTTTTGATTTTATATTGGTTGAAAGTTTTATCAAAGCACAGTGAAAAATCAACTGCGTAATACTATCAAAGAAATTCACCATGATTGCCTCTCATTTTGTATCATTACAGTGGAGAAACTTCACTAAAATTTGGAAGGGTCTTCCCTGAATACAACTTTTGTTGAAGCAAAGCTTGAAGTGGTTACTTTTCATGCTTCTCTGAAATTATAGACAAGGAAAAAAACCTGAAAATACTCCTTCTTGGTACATCTCTCTCAAATACTCTCAGAACCTCGTAATAAGAATATTTCTTCCATATGTGGAAATGAAACGTCAAACATTAGCTCTTCTGCTGTATGCACATACAGTACTTGATAAAACACAGAAAGCAACCGTTCACAAAGATACAGAAACCACAGGGACTACTGAAAGAAATACCAAAATACGACAGTTCATATGTTTACCAAAACAGATGGTTATTCACAATATTGCTCTGAAGAAGTTTTTGCAGTAGCAATAGTCACTTTTTGTAGAGTGCGAAATCACACTCTGCTAACCACATTATCCTTTTCTGGTCACTCACACATTTTGCACACCACCAATGGCAAGCAATGAAATCAATACAGAATGGAAACTCTGGATGCCAACACTTCTTCATTCAATCCCTTATATCCCTTGCCTTCTCTCTAGATAGGAATCCCATTCCCTCAGCACCTCCCTGGCTCAGAGCTGGGTGCACCTCATGGACTAACACAGGTGGAGCTGACGGCCGGCAGGTGTTCCTCCTCTTCCTTCCCAGGAACCTTCTGAAAACATGAAATGCTCTGAACAAAAGATTTCAAAATAAATGAGCCCATCGTTTTAGAGAATGAGATGCAGGAAGGAAGTTTATGTATAGTATTGTTCTGGGGCCATTTCTCTGAAATGAATTGGCACCTCTCAGTTGTTGATCAGGGACACCATAGTGGCAAGAAGCATCTTCACAGAAACAAGAAATACTGACACTATGAATTTGGGTTTCCACTGTACTGAAAACAAATAAAGCTATCGGGGTCAATTTTAACAAGTACTCTACAGTTCAGCCACTGTACTGAACCCTGTTCTCTCCCAGCAAAATCCAAAAAACACCACATGCTAGAGATGAAAGATGCTTATGCTTGCCTTTTGTGTATGTCTATGTGTGCACGTGTGTGAGAACACCACTGACCCTGAAGACCTGCTCCAGGTTTCTCTGCATTCACTGACCTGCTGCACTCTACAGTAGGCACCAAACTGCCCTCAGTCATACTGCAAAAGGGCAGTAAGTCTGGATCTGTGCTCCCTGCAGCAAGTTGGGCAAGAGATTGCAGCTCTTAGTAGCGGAAAAAACTCTATTCCCAACATCAAGCTACTGAGGCTATTGAAGCTATTGCTGGGTTTTACGCTACAGAGAACAATGGCAGAATACTGGCTCATGAGCGGGTCCTTCACACTTCAGGTGTTATGATATGGACAACACCTGTGATATTCCAAATCCTTCTTTCCTCTCAATCCCATCCAATTACATATTACTCTACAGAAAATACAGACTACTGGAAGTGCTTGTGGCTGTCTGCTTAGCACCCCGTATTTTCCACAGACTCCTACCTAATCCTTCTGATAAGATTACTATCACAGAAATACCAGCTCAAGGAATGCATGCACAAATATGATAAATTACACTCTGCAAGACAAGTAGGTGCATTTTGCCTTCCTCTACAGGCATCCAAAAGTGCTCCCAAAACTCACAGCATTCAGCTTAGAACTGCTTTTTATCTTCATCACATCCACTGACAGAGAAGTAGCACAAGATACCAGTGTTGCCGCCGGCTGCCAAGTGAGCAGGAAATCAGTAGGGGACAGACGGCCCCATCTGACCCACAGCCAGGCGCGGGGCACCGGGGAGGGCTGAGCTGCTTCAGGTTCACTGCTCCCAAAGCCCGCGCACCCGCGTCAGTCTTAGCACAATATCAGCAAGATCGTTTCCACTCCTCAGGGCTTTTTGGATCAAATTTTGACATAATACAATTGGGAAAAAATGATCTCATGAAACATATACTGTAGGGAGGAAAGGGAATAAAGGTATGTTTCAAATTGATCTGGAAATATTTTTCCCATACAAAACAGTTATGCCTGTCTCTTACAAAAATGCAACCCAACTAGCAAAGGAAAGAAACACTGGTGTGAAGCACAAATTCAGCAAAACAAAGTCCCTCTACAAACAAAAAAACTTAATTCATCAAAGTAAATTCAAATAAAAACATAACACGACTCTCCCATCTCCAAGGAATGAAGGAGAAAATAACATCCCAAGAAAACCCCAAATATCTGCTATCTGGGCTCTCCTGACTCCATCAGAAAACAAAATGACTTAAGTGTGACCAGAGCAAGCCATAAAACCGCTAATTCCAACCCACAGTCACCTCCTGCCCCTTGGAATAGATCCCATCTGCTGCTCACATTATTTACTAAAGTAGCTACAACTTAATTACTGGGAACTTTAAATGCTCTTTTAAAAATCATCTTACGAGCACATTCTTCTTTCTTTGTCTTGGAGATTACAGGAACAGAATCCTATTGCTCTCTCTACTTTCATATTCTCCCTCCTACCCTTCTTCGTCAATACCAGATCATCAAGATAACAAACTCCATGTAGGAACAGGTTATTGCTTGATGCCTGCACAATGCCTTCACCATGTTTGGAGTGTGACTGGTTCCTGAAAACCACAACCACAGACACGAGCGCTGAATAGTGAATCTGTGCAAGGCCAGAGCCAGACTTCTTGGCCATGGAGCCTTTAGGATTGCCCTCCAGCCCACCCTACATCCCCCACACAGCCCACAGTTAGCTTACAAAATTGACTGGTAAAAGATAGCAGAGAGGCTGAGTGCTTCTCAAGACACAAGAACTGGCTGGCTACTCTCCAGCTATAATAACAATAATTTTAAATAATGTAATTAAAGATAAAAGACTATTCTAGGATTCAAGATTACTCTAGGAGTTATTGGAAAACATTTCTTCTTGTCCTATCGCAACAGATCCTGTTAAATAGTCTGTCCCTTTCCTTCTTACAGCTCCCACTTAGATACAGAAAGGCCACTACCAGGTCTCCCCTAGAGCCTTTTCTTCTCCAGGCTCTCTGGTGACAGAGACAGGACCCAGGGAACAGCATGGAGCTGTTTCAGGGGAGGGTCAGGTGGGTGTTGGGAAGAGGTTCTTCACCAGAGGGTAGTGGGCATGGAACAGGCTGCCCAGGGCAGTGGTCATGGCAACATGCCTGCCGGAGTCCAAAAGTGTTTGGACAAGCTCTCAGAAAAAACATAGGGTTTGGATTTTGGGTGTTCCTGTGTGGAGCCAGAATTTGGACTCAGTGACCCTTGTGGGTCCCTTCCAACTCAAGATATTACATGATTCTATGATCTTTGTGGGTCCCTTCCTAGTCATTATATTCTAAGGTTCTACAATTTTACGAAAAGTAAAGTTTTCTTCTTTTAAAGGGATACACACAAACCCTAGTCTTATGCCTGACATGTCAAACCCACATTGTAGAGTTGCTTGTTTTTTCTCTGTTCTAATGCTGAATACAGACAACATTAGAAATGCTCTGATCCACTAAGGCAAGTCATGTATTCTTAGTCTTTCCTTGCTCATCAATGTGGTTCAAAATAGACTTCTTTTTGTAGAAATGAATATTAGTGTACACTGCCTCTGGTAAGATACAGTAGTTGCTTTTTTGAATTTAAAAGCCAGACGTTTCTAATTAAGAAAATATTGAATAAGATGTCTTACAAACATCTTCCCATGAGCATGCAAGACTTTTCTACTTTTAAACACACGAAAAAGCAATTTAGGGGAAATTTTGAAGGAGATTGAGCAATCTTGTTTTCCAAGCTGAAAAAAGATACAATTGTTGAAGCACAGTTAATTACCATACAACTACAATTCTATCCTGAGTGAAGGACCTTGTTCCTGTGTTCCTGGATGCAAAAAATCTGGATAACCTGCCAATTACGCAGAAGTGTACATGTCCTTTGTATGCACTACATTTCAATTTAAGCTACTGAGTTGTGTTTAAACTTGTTAAAGCTACCTGATCTCAAAACAGACCTTGGCCAGACAGCATGGCTAGTGTCCAGCTTTCATTGCACCACTGAAGGAAAAGCAGCCGACAGCCCATGCAAGCTGTCTGTACAACCTGTGAGCAGCAGTTTACCTACAGTCATTTTCCTCTTGTTCCTCCATTTAACGCACCAGCTCACTAGCCACTCTGGGCAGGAACAAACACCACAGGGAAGGTGCACACAGGAAGAATCTGAAGAAATTTCAAGGCCAGCTGACTGCCCTGCTGTGCGCTGCCAGTTCCAGAACCAGAAGAGTTTTTATGCCCATGGCTTAACCCTATTTTCATATGGCTCTACAGGGAAAGGCCAGCACAGTAGTGGGCACAGCTGCACAGGTTTAGCACTTCTATGAATTACTTTCAAAGGAGGAAGAACTTTGGGACATCTTTAACAAATATTTAGGGCAGATTTGTCACAGTGTTGCCAGGTAGGTAAAGTGACCTGTTATGGGAGGTTGGTCTCCAGAAAGCTTAAGCCCCAAATTTCATATTCAGAAGTTATTAAAAATATTTATTTTATCCATCCCAATTTTTTCATCTTTTTGGTGTATAATACAGAACACCACCAGGAACTTAGAAATGACAGATTCATTTCTGAAAGCCATGTGTGGATCATAAAAACAACAAATCCACCCCTTCAACACATGCTTAAAAATATATGCATGCTTCATTAGTCTAATTTGTCTACCCGGAGCCTAGTCCAAAACGGCAGAAAAAGTTCCAAAACCACATCAAGTGCCATGGAGACCACTGTGCATAATAATAAAAACAAACATGATCAGCAGGCATTAAGAACCTCAATTTGCAGGCAAAGTCTGATTTCTGACTAGTAGCTGAATGAAGAATTTCCACAGAACAAAACACTGACACCACAATGTAATGTGCAACTGATTGCAGACAAACCACAATCAAAGCGGCCAATTTTCTAACTAGCTCCAAACACAGTGGAAATATGAGAAGGCAAAGAGAAAACAACGGGGACCTCTGGAAAAAAAAACAATCTCAAGTGTAGAGAAAAAGGCAGAAATATTCTGGGAAGCATGGAAATGTATGCTAAGCTGTCAGTATTTCAGCACAGATTTGAAAGAGCGGTAATGTGAAACCTGTTTATTATGTTGAAAAAATGATTAGCATCTCATCTCCAGCTTTTTGTTGTTGCTGCCTCTTTGTTTTGTGCTAAGTCTTCCCACGCAGGTTTCTCACAGGCTTTGGAAAGAACTGAATCAGCAAGATTCGGAGAGTTTCAGACTGAAGGTCAGCTACAAAACCAGCCACGCAAGCAGAGTAAACGAGATCCTCTGGATCACCTTCTGCCTTCCAAAACCAAATATCCACCGCAATAGCTAAGGTGGATCTGTCATGTTAATGGCATGTGAGTAGGAAAGAACAGGAAGCTTTGCTAAGAGAAGGATAGATGGTTTTTTGGTGAACTTTGAGTAAGTATTCCGACTGACACACTACGTGGGATCAACCAAACATCTCCACTGCTGAGATCTTTTAAAAACACCCTGGCAAAAATGATGCACAGCTTTCTTAAACTCTAAGTAAGCAGCCAAATAACTTAGCAAGAATTTGACAACTCCATTGGAAACAAGAAAAACAAAAAAAAAGGAAAATAAAGTCTTCCATAAAGGATTAGAGCTAGGAAGGTGTTAGAGTGGCTCCTACGTTCAGCTGCAGACACTACGCAGAAGCGGAGCTGCTGGGACAACAATTTACTCTCACGGGCAGTCGTACCAAAGCAAAGGGACAGTGCAGCAGCTCCAAGTGCAACACCTCCAGCTGTGGTGGGGCTGGAAGGCCCAGCTGAGGGAAGGCCTTACTTATGCTGCTCAAGACCATGTGTTCCATACTCAAAACAATTCAAAAATAAATCCCAGTTCTGATCTACCACTACATATAACACAAAGCAAAAATATAAAAACCTAGAAATTTCTAACTTGCACTGTGGATTAACCACAATCTATGACCCTCTCAAAAACAGATTAAAAAAACCCACTTTTTACTCTCTTTTCTCAAGGTTGAAGGAGTAATACTAATTTTCCTTAAGACATTCCTTTAATAGTAACAAATAATGAGGCAAAGACAAAACACTTTCATATTACAGAATGGAAACAGATAGCAAAACTCACATCTGAGTCCTTTCTCCATCCAGAGCCAACACCTGAAGCTTCCAGAAGGGTGACAGGAAAACCTCCTACTTTAAAACACTAAAAATACAGTATTTTAGCTTGGGGTGGGGAAGGAAGAGATCTGTTGTTCTTCCTCTTAGATAACGTCTGGATCAAGAGTCAAAGCTTGATCACTTCCATAGACACGTAATGTTTTCTTACATACACGTACATGCTTTCAAATCTAGGTATCTGTGCGTGTGCATGGGTGGATGTATCTGCAGACAGACTTTGATTCCGTAGTGTGTAACATTATTCTCCTAACCCCAAAGTATGCTGCAATTCCTGTAAAGAAATACATTCAGGAAAACCTGAGCAGTGTTTCACACACACACACCTCTATGATGTAGGCAAGAAATGAGCACAAATATTGCTCATTGTTCTCTTCAGGGCACCAAATCCCCACACCACAATGTTGGGAAACAAATTATCCTGCATGAAGGCAGGACTATGGTCAACGTGCTGATGAATAAAATGTCATTAACTTATGAGCTACAAACCCCTTGGTTCAGAACAAAGGCAATTAAGAACGCACTCACTTCTTCATTAACAAGCAACAAACTGGGCAGCAAATAATAAAAAGAAAAGCCATCCATTCATTTCTAACAACCTGTGGCAAGAAGTCACACCTACTGAAAGGTGGGAAAGGATTTACATATTGTACTAAATGTCATCTAGAAGTGCTCATTCAGGAACAGTCCGCTCCCATGGCAGCATCCTGGCTTCAAAGGCAAGACAAAAACAGGCACTGGCTGTTCTCAGGGTCACTGTTCTTTGCAATATAAAGATAACTTCTCCAAAAAATCAAAACAAAAGGATTCACGAAAGTCAAGAAACCAACAAGAGATCTGGCTTGGTCTTGCATTATTTCTACTGATCCTATTAAAGGCAACTGTTATTTGTATATCTGAAAAGGTATCCCCAAAACAACCAGACTTTATTTCCAAAGTACCAGATGTCTTACTATTGGAAAACTTCTATTAAGGACTACTGAGATTTTTATCACAGCTTTGTCTTGTGGCATTATGTGCATTCTATTATGAAGTTACGTGGGAGGAGGAAGAAGAAATATGTTGACTCTTTGACAACAGAGAATAAGTTGCTTCCCTGTGCCTTCCAGGAGGGAAAAAAACGTATTATTTTCCCTGTGAGAATGCTTGATATATAATGGGCAAGAGAAAGAAATACGTAGTGAAAAAGGTTTAATAAATTCCAGCAGAAACAAAGCATCTTTTCGTATACTCAAATATCTGCAAGGCTCCATGCTGACATTTGATGAATGGGCAGAATAAAACGTTATGCCCATCCTATGCCTCTTCTCATGGCACAAATTCCTGGCTGGCACAGATACTAGATGAGTTAAAACAGCTCCTTTCAAGCGCTATTGCATTTGCATAAAATAAGTATCTAACAGCTTCTGCAATTTGGTTTATTTTAAAAACACACACACAAACAAGACATTTAAAAACTCAAAAAAAATAAAGCTATTTCATTGCCTCATTTTGCTTTCATGATACCCTGATTACTTGTAAATGCAGAAAGACAGACAGCTGGAGCAAAGAATACCTTAAGTCTGGGAAGAAGCAAGGCATGATCCCAGCTCGTGTCACCACTAGCTGGTATTATGACAGCATCTGCTTACTCAAGAGCCTTGCATAAGTTAATGGAAGTGGTAAGCAAGCTCCTTTTACCTTAGAAGATTTCCTTGCTTTTACAATATCAAGGAAAATCCAATAATCCACCAAAATATAGCATCTAAAACATACTATCCAAAACATGCATACATACATATACATTTTATCTCTGCAAGATATTAGTGTCACTTAAGTCATAATGTCAGAAAAACAATTCAAACAATGTTTAAATTCAAAAATATTTTTTTAGAATGTATTCAAGCAAAACCAAAACTTTATTAACACAAATCTTTTTGTTCAGGGACCTCTGACGGATGTTGGAGCAAATGATGACTGAGAAAATAAGAACTTTGTTGCAGATGCAATTATAAAAAATGGGAGATAATTATGATGGAAAGAAAAAAAGCGGTACGAAGCTAAAGCTGACAGTCTGACCCTTCTCTTCAGAAGGAACAGCTCACCTTGTCGTTTGTGTATGAGAGGGCTGACACATTAATGGCAGCACTACAGTCTGCTGTGGAGGACAAGCAGCTCACGGCACTGCATGATACTCAGTCGAATTTCTGCCTGGTACATTGATATGAACCACAGCTGCTGATGCTGTGTGTGCTGTGAAACACACAGACCACACCATGAAATACTATCACAAGAGCTAGGTTTTGTCTGTCAGCCACCTACTTGCTGATCCCAGCCTGCCCACTGCCACACTGTTGCAAAAAGCAGTCTGTGAATACCTAGGGCAGCCCCTGTTACCCCCAGTGCTTCATCAGCATATTAGACAATATGCACTGTGCAGTAACGGGATGATGCCAGACCGCTCTTGTTGAGCATAAATGTGTGAGTAATGTTGGATTTTTTTAACTATTATTTTCCAGGACACAAAAGCGATGTGTTAAATATATTTAGACTTTTTGCTAAAACTTTGTTTTCCCTCTTTCTGTATCATAAACAGTACCCTTGCTTTAAAGGCAACTCTAAACTTATGTAAAACTCCTTTTTCTGGTAATTTTGACAGCAGTTCCACTTCTGCAGAATAATGTTTTTTACCATATATTTTCTGAGTCCTTCATTGTTCCTTGAAGCCCTCTATTTTAAATACACACAAGGCTCATGAGTGATTTTTACAGGCTCGTGACTCAGTGTGCTCACCATGGGTTGAAATAATGACACCAAAGGGAAATATTTCACCACCTGGAACTCAGCTGACACCGAAGGAACAAATCCAACATTCCATTAGTGTTATAGAGGGACCATTAACAGGTCAGCTTCCCTCTGCCTCTGACCATCTCATGCCATTCTCAAGTAAATTACGGTTCATTATGAACAACTGCAGGGAAAAAGGAACAATGTGAAACCAAAATATATGGGAAAGAGAATCCATAATGAAATGAAACAAAACAACAACAACAAAAACAAACCCAACAAATCTAGAGCAGAAACTAAATTTGTACCTGGAGTTTTATAAAAGATGAAGTCTAATCAGGAAAGCATTAAAAGCCAACCTCACTGCTATTCAGGGGAACTGAGACATACCATATAGTATCTACAGTGCATGTGGTGGTGTATGATGTCACCTTCAGGGAGAAAGAGGCCTTCTAACAAGGAGATTAAGTCAAGCGAATGCAGAGAGCTTTAACAAATGTTAAGCTCAAGTGCTCTTAGTAGGACACAATCCTTCACAAGCCTCTTGTGCGTGTGCTGGCAGCAGCAGAGAAGCAGCCGAGCACCCCTGTGCCATGGGGCCTTCATACTGACCTGCCCCAGCATGTCGGGTGCGATGGGGAACGTGGGCCAGATGGCTGAGTAGACGCCGAAGAAGACGAGCCAGAGCAGCATGCTTCCCCAGACGGCCAGGTGACTGAACTGTCAAGGAGCAGGGAGAGGAGAGTCAGCACAGTGCAATTCCCTGGCCACCTTAGCGCAGGTATTTTTCTGGTCAGGTCTCTCTGTCAGCCTCACTCAGGCCTGTCTACTGCCCTTGGTCTCAGGCCAGTAGCACAGGTTGTCTAAACAGCATAAAAGAGCCCCCTCTTTAATCTCTGCCTCACGACAGGGCAGGCAGATAGTCTTCTCAGCCAATCTGTCTTACTCGGAGCTCCAAAAACTCATCAGATTTTCCTTAGAGCTCTGATTTCTCTCATCTAGCTCCTGGTTCCCACTGTACGCATGCCAGGTTCAACTCATACATCAAGGTAGAATTTTTCAAAGGCATAGGTTAAAGTTCATACTGACAAATCTCTCATGTCAGAGCATACGCACACAAGCCATGTGCACCCCACGCACCCTTCACTGAAGAAGGTTCAGTGTTGTGTGATACACCACCATTTCAACCATCAACATCTATTGATTAGCTCTCCTTCCCTACTTTAAAAGTGTTTCAAGTGATTTACAGATATGCAATGCAGTTTACATCTTTACTGGTTCTTTAATCTGCAGACTAAGAGTAAATAAAAGCAGTATCAAAGTGACCAAGAACATGCCCAGCACACAGTTGGTTTCAGTTGCATTAAGGAAAGTCATTTCTCCTACACACCCAAACTATTTTGCTGTTCAAGATGATTTAAGCTGTTTTACTTTTACATTGCAGTGGATGGAATCAGTAATTTTGGTTGTAACAAGCAACTGAGCTCACTACTGGCTCCAGCTTTTTTGGATGCCAACAACTCCTGCGGCTGATGACTTTGGCTCCAACTCAGAGAAGTACCTGCATAAATCTTAATTACTAAATATATATGGGCTTAGGAACATGGCAATGAATTCATTCACTGGGGGCTGTGGTGGACACACAGTATGTTTGTTTAGTTCTCAGCTTTATACTTTCTATTTGATGATTGCATTTGTTGACTTGGGTTTTTTTTTTTGGTTTTTTTTTTTTTTTGACCAGTATGTCTGAGAATCAAAGTGCCTAACTGTCAGGATTGCATTCTGCCCACTGTGAGACAGACAAACTTCTGGAGGGAGAAGATTGCTCCTTCCCTGGAAACACTGAGTATCCTCAGAAAGGAGAGCTTTCTTGAGTGCAAGCAGAGAAAACAAACAAGCATGGAGCCTGCAGCACCAGTGCAGACTGGCAGATAGCTGGAAGCAACTGGAGGCTGGCATACAGTAGAAGCATTCATGCAGCAGAGCTTTAAAGGTGATGGAAAGAACACTCTTCCAGGCACTCTCAGAAAGCTGGAGTCTTGTTCAGCCCTGAAGGCTGCTGGATGAACAAGCAGGACATAGGGTGCGCTCCTTCTAGGAGAGACGCCATGGGCAGGAAAGTTTGTTTTCAAACTTTTCTAATTACTTGTTCCACCCAGGAGATCTGACCAGCAATTGTTTAAGGAAAAGTTATTCTGATCCAGTTTTAAGGTGAATAAAACTAAAGAGACTAGGAGATGTTAGTTTGTTGAACTTGGTGGAAGCTGGGGACAATGCCATCCATCTGAGTTGCCTGCTCTTCTGAATCTAAGGGGCATTTCAGGCCAATACTCCGGCCAGAATAAAGCTCAGCTCCTCCAAGAAGAGTGCTGTGAGGCTGCTGCAAGAATTCATCTTAAAGATAAGCCAGTCCCAAGCAGTGGCAGGAGAAGAGCACCAGCCCTGCTCTCCCAAAAGGAGATGACACCTTCCCCTGAGGCACAGCTCTCCTTCCAAACAAGTGGACAGAAGACCCAGGATGGCTTGGACTGATACTTCCAAACTGCAAACTCCTACAGGCTTTACGGTTAAAAGCACTAAAGATAAAAGTCAGCAGGGAAACCACTCAACCACGTATTCCTACTGCTAATATATTTTTGCTAGCGAATTCTTCTGTCTTGCTTCCTTCTTTCCAGTCTGCTGGTAGGGCAGTTCTTGAGTTCTGCAGTTCTTCATTTTGCCCTTGTCAGCTTAGCAAAGTCTTGCTCATTTTGTTCTCATCATCTTCTCATGATTGTCCCAATCATCTCTTGCCATGCATCTCCTTTCCCAAATATCAGGTCTGTACGTCCCTGCAATAGTTCACTACCTTTGAAAGATCTTCTGCTTTCAGAAAGAGTCCTCCTTGTCCTGCTTGAAATCATTTCTTAAACACTAACCCCACAAAGCTTTGCACGGATCAATCTCCACTGATTTATCATTTACTTCTGAAGAACTCATGTGCAAAGCAGAAGCAAGTTTGTCAAATGTGTTAAGTGACAGCCAGAAAAAGAAGTGCTCATATACATACAAAAAAAACCCCCTTCAGACATGGTATGTTTATCCTGTGCATCCAGTTTATCTGAAACAGTTTAAACAGCAGGGTAAAGCACTGAAGAAAGCTGTGTTTTGGTAAAAGTGTGCTGCAGAGTTGTGTACAAGCAACATATAACACAAAGTTTTCCCGCACAGCTGTAATGTGCAGATTTTCTTATGTTATGTGTCATGTTACCACTTTTACTAAAGCATCTCTTTCTGCACTGCCTCCTGGATATATCAGACTCTCAGCAACTTTGAATCTGTGTTACTTATCTAAAGCTTTCAGCTGAACCCAAAATGTTCTCCCCAGTGGCAGTGTCCCTCTCCCTCTGAAGAACAAATTGTGTGTAACCAATCCAGTTGATGATGGAAAAGAGGCTTAACTCAATGTTGTACATTTAATACTCTTCAAGTAACCTAAAGATTCTTTGCTTGTTGATTCACTCACAGCTGAAATAATAATTGCAACATCAGATTCCAAGATGATGAGAATCACTTGGTCCAAGCAATGGTACAGGGATTAGAAGGATATATAGAAAAAGTTGATTCTAAATACAAACATTTTTCTGTGTAAAATAATAATTTCCTGCATAAAATGCCACTGTTGAAGAACATTGAGATGTACTAAACATTATGGTATCTTTTAAAATAAAGTTAGGAAAGAGGGGATCATGATTATCCCCAGGTGACTGAAAAGACAGCATTTACCCACGGAAGGGGAGAGAGGAGGAAGCATCAAGTAATTCAAACATAACAGGATATAAACAGGCTCATACACCTCCACTGCGGATTTGAATACATCCTCTTTCAGTGCATAGGGGATTAATTTGTTTCTAACTACTTCTGCATTTTAAGATGTCAGTACACAACACAGAACTTGTGCATAAGCAACAATAAAGAACTGATTTTATTTTCTGATGAGCGAATGAGGCAGAAAGCATTAGCACTTCCCTAATAATTAAATAGCCCATACAGATAGTATTTCATCTTTAAAAGTCAGAGCAGACGCCAGCTCATTAATCTTAACAATTCCTTTGTGAGGAACGAAAGGAAACATTTTACAACTAATAGGAGCAGTGAGGTTATGAGATTTTGCCAAGCCCCTCCAGGAAACTGACGGAATAAGAATATGGGGCTCCTCAAGACTGTTTGGTCTCAATGGCAATATGACTTAGAATTAGTGAAAACTAGATTTCCTAAGGAATCTCATACGGGTGTGGAGAAACAAGGACTTGACCAAAATCAAAGTATTTGTGTTTTCATGGGGGTTGGGGCAAGGAAGAAAAGTGCTGGAGTGCCGTCAACACAGGAACCCTCCTACCCCCCAAATTCTCTGGAGGTCACTGCCCTGGCAGATTCTGACACCTACCAGTAACAGAGCACTCACTCATAGTAAGTAAATGACTCAAATCTAGGAATCAACAAAACTGTTTGACTAACGTCCCTTTTTTATTACTGAAAGTTTCCAAACAAACATTCTCAACCAATGTGAAGTCACTAGTGCTTTTTATTGGCTTCAAAGACCTTTGCAAAGCCCATTTGTTTATCTGTGGGCAGACAACTCCCATTCACTATTGCATTAACTTTTAAAGGAGCAAGAGTAAGAATATTGTTCTTATGCCATTTCCTTAAGCAGTTATAGCAGTACGTTAATTTCTAGGGTTTTTTTTCCTAAATTTTCAGTATTTAAAAATGTTGGCAAAATACTTTTAGCTGTCTACTCTTCCTGCTTCTGACAGACTGCTCTTTTTTATCACACATCATTAGAACGCATTCATCCCCCTCTCCTGTAGTTAAGGAACTTAGTTTATCCTTAAATGAAAGATGCAGTTAAAACACTGCAGCCTCAAATGATTTCTAGTACTACTTTTCTGTATTAATGCTCGTTAGGGAGAAATGTACTCTAATAAAATAAAAGCTACCAAAGAGCACTTACTCTAGTCCATGCAGTTGTTTCCAAGCCAGCTTTCAGACAAACAGTGACTACAACATACTGCAGGGGAAAAAGAAAAAAGACAGCTTCAGTATCAGCATTCTCAAATTCATCGGTACTCACAGCCCCATCTTCCTACTACATTTAGGTACCAACCCATCTCCTGAGGTCTTCAAAGAATGGGGTGGGAGAAGGACAGAGCAGAAGATACTGTTGGTACATGTGTGAAAAAAATGAATATGGGAGGAAATGATGCTCACAACATAGGTGTGACTTTATTTTACACTTTCTTCTGATTTGCATCATTTTCTGATGGTATAAAAAATTACCATTCAAAAATGTCCTGGATACATAAACTTACAGTGTAAACTATGTTCCCAACAAATAAATAGTCGATTCCCTGCCCATTTGTGAATACTGCATCTGAAAAAGAAAAAGTGACACATTTGTTAACCAGTTTATCAACAGAACAGAATAAGCACCAAGGAGGTTTTGAGGAGCCAAGACAGTAACGGCTCCAAAAATTGCCTTTTGGAACATCTAGGAGCACTGTTAGAAGCTGTGAGCTACTGGTAATGCAACAGTTGTGCTAAACAAGTCATGAAGCCCAGACAGAGCATGCATACATAGTCCTGGTTGCCAGAAGCTGTTAGCAGAAGGGGAAACTTTTGCCAGGCACTAGTGTTTAGTTTGTCACTAGGGCCTGAGGTAGGTCAGCATCACTTCTGCGTCTATCTGTCCTGCGCTGCTCACTGACAGCTCAAACCAGTACCATTATTTGCTGGATCTGTGAATCAGGCCTACATACAACCGCTGATCTGCACTGAAATAAAGCTGCATTTACAGATTGATCTTTTGGAGCTTTCTCTTGAGAACACATTTAATATCTAAAATAACTCACTGGAGGTTAATTCAGTAGCTGAGCAGCATTCAGTCCTCCACACGCTTTCTCTCAGTCAAGTGTGCAGAAGGGTAAGTACATGTTAATCTATCGCTTGGAAGTGCCAACCTTGGCAATACTTCAAACGTCTGTTCAGTCTTTCTCAGCCCATGCTGAATAAAACCGGAACGCCAGGAAAGCACGCTCAACAGCCACACCAATGCCCGATGAACTCATACTCACAGGAACTTTCAAGCATTACTCAAGCATGATAAGTACTGGTATTTTCACAGCTTTTAAGACAACTGCTAAAAAAATACACAAACAGCAGGGATGAAAAAGGCTTAAGATAAAACCCTTGGACCTGCTCCTAAACATATACTGCCTAGGACAGTGCTTCTGCTATGAGGGTGCCACTTTGCTAGGTTTATTTGCAAAACTGGATCTGACATTGTAAAACCAGGGTCACCTACTTAGTTAACTATGCTCCTGTAAAGTAGGTCTCCAGGATCAGCAAATTTTGAAGTCTACAGAGAAGACCTCCACAGCCTGACCTCTGGTGAAGACCAGAGGACCAGCCCGTGGGTAAAAGGCTCAGCCAGTGCAGCTGCCCAAGCAGCTTGTTAGGGTTAGCTTCTACAATTGCTGCACGTGTTTTTCCCTGAACAACGGACAGGTCCTGAATATTTTCCAGAAGTCACTGATTCTGTATCGCTGCTTTTCTTTCTATTTTGAACCCTAGCTACTAAGAAACAGCACCAGATATAGTAGTTACTAACAGCAGAAGGTTTGGTCGTAAGCCACGGGCATCTCTATCAGCCCATCTTTTCTCCTGGTACTCTGTGGCCTCAGAAATTTACCACATCATTCACAAATACAGTTTTAGCAGTCTCTTTGCTCTTTCCTCTAAGGTCAACGCGAAAGGCAAAGAGCACAAGAGAGCACAGCCCTTCATATCCAATAAATCCTGCTGGTGCCTAAAGTCTCAGTTTATTGACAAAGAGGCATGCTTAAAAACATACCTGTTTTGATAGCTCTACAATAAACTCATCTAATGACTCTGCCAGTATACTGCTCTAGTACAACACCACAGTGCACATTTAAGTAACAAAGTAGATTTTGGAGAAAGTCTCAATTTTTTAAAGTTATGTTTTAACATGATAATGAAATGCATTTTTTACAGGGTTTTCCATGACCTTCCACTTCAGGAGGCTAAGCAGTCCTGAAAGGAATGATATTTCTGTGAACAAGAACAGCAGGATGTCCAGCGAACACACATTTATAAAGCTATACAAGTGCCCATTCACTGAATATCTGCACTTCACATTCTAAGGAACTCAAGAGGTTAGAAAACACCCCAGTGTGAATGAAACATTTTTGTCTGTGGCACTGAAATCTCTTTTTCACTTAGAAATACAGAGAAACTTGAAAATTCTATATTTGTTCCTCTTTGGAAAGCAATCTAAGCAACCTATTGAAATGATCTCAGAAAGAAAGTTGCCATTTGAGCAGGTGAGTAAACCAGTCCTACCATTTCAGCTGTTTGAATTCCAAGTATGTTATCTATTTAGGAATCAAACAGTCAGAAAACTATTTATGGAAGACTAAAACAAAAAGTGTCAACTGCAACTTCTACAGACATCAGCCTAGAATAGCTCATTGGATTTAAAGAGAAGCAATTCAAGATTAACATTTCCCACAAAAACAGTGAAACAGAACAAATCCCACCCCCCTAAAGCAAAACAAAGACCAACGAACCAAAACCAACCTCCCTCCCAAAACTGAAACAGAGCTCCCAGCCCACAAACAGAGGAAAGGGAGGTCTCCTTCTTGTATGGTCTATCACACACTGTGTGAAGTTGTCACTAAGGATATGACACTGAAGTTTTACTCAACCAGGTAAAGAGAAATGTGAACCTGCCTCCTCCATATCTTTACCATCATGCCTCTTTGATGTGAGCATTCATCTTCCCTCCCTTCTCCTTTTCTTCGACCTCCACCCCAGTTAATCCATCCTTGAGCTGAGAAGGTTCTTGAAACCAGTGTTTTTCAGATAAGTGCTTGTTCTGAAGAAACTCATATTTTTAGATAAATACTACCTTTTCCCCATCATTTCTTGTCTGATCTTGGCCCATTTCTTAATACAGTAAAACAGATTTCCCATGTTTTTTCCTGCCCACACAATGATATTGCAAACCTATATAGGAACTATATGGGATCTACTGTTTCCTGAAATACTGTGCAGTTGCATTACCTTCCACAGAAAGCAAGACTTACTAAACCTGGTTTGCACAACAAAATGTCTTGTTTTCCTAATATCTGACTCATGATCTGGTCTTTTCCAATCCAGTCAATTCACTTTTTCCATGGACTTCAGTGGCAGTGAAATCTCTCTACTTCTTTCCATACTTTACAGTACTGCATTATGGAATGGGAAAGATCTAACAAGATAAAAAAAATGGTTCAAATACAGCTCCCAGCTGCTTTAAGAACCACTGCAAGAATATTATACAGAAGAAAGTTGAGATTTAAACACAGCACTGAAAAAAATCAGGTGTTGTACAGAACTTCTTAGTATTTGAGTAAGACTTTGGCAAAGCAGTAGTTTAATTTCTTAAGCATTAAAGTCACTATAGGAACAATAATTAAGTTAAATAGGTACAAACTTAGAAAGCCCCTAGATAACTGGCCAAGAACAGCAGCTATAGTCTGTTGAAGTGTCTGTCAGCATTATTTTCTTGGAACTTGTCACGACCTCCAACTCTGCAAACAACTGGCTCTGTAAGACTGAACATCAGTTACTGACATAAGAAATAATGAAGCAGTTACCATGCTCCAGCACTTTCAGTGGAAACCAGAAGAGAATGATGGAATGGATCAGGGCATTGATGCAGTGACCCCAGAAAACCTGAGGGAAAACAAACCAAGTCATCAGTGAAGTCCAAAACTCTTGACCTCCCTCTAACTTCCAACAAATGCTTCATTGTGTAGTTTAGAGTCAGATGATGTTTTTCCTGAAGTGAAATACCTAAACTTTCCTAAGATCCATTTCCTCCTACAGTTTCTGCTCTGTCACAAGAAAACACTGGTCCAGTTGGACAGTTTTATTCTAACAAGTTAAAATATAACAGCCAAGTAGACTTGCAACTTAAGATCTTTATCAAAATACGACAGACAGACGGAGTCACCTTTCTTTAATTACCTCAAAGAAAGATTTTAAAAGACTGATTCTGTATCACGAAATGTTCTATTTTCTTTTAATGGGAAAGTACTTTCTATGCTATGAAGTTTTTTAACTTACACAGATAATGCAGTTTTGCACAAACTAGAGCTTTACGTGCTCAACAATTTTCTCTTCCTTCCTCTTTAATCAAAGCAATCTTAGAGCTTCCCTGATTCGGAAGTACATTTAAATGTGCCTGTTATGGAATAAACACAGGATTCCAGTGCTGGCATTTTCTTGCATGTAAAACAGCAAAATGAGATAGAATGTGTTTTTCAGAACTTAAAGTCAAAATAATTCAATTTTTATTTTCCAAAAGAACCCCAACAACAGAGAAGAACAAAATTGTGAAAAACCTCTCCAGTAGAAAGTGTTATACTGAAGAAATCTGGGTGAGGTTATCCAGTTCCTATGACAATGGTAAGATCACCATTTTTTAGTAGTTGTGAATTACAAGTTCATATTCAGATACAAATGTTATTTGGACTCACAGTTGAAAGACATTTAAGGACAAGTTTCAGTTGAATCCACACCTGAAAATCCTCACTTAAAAACAAAGTTTTTTAAAAAAAAAATTATATAAAATTCCTTTGAAAACTATAGCATAAAACAGAAGTAACAGTGGGGAATAAGTTCTTTTGTGATGAAAGAGACCTGGAAAATAAAAATGCTCATGTTATTCTTAAAGAAACAGATTGTTCTCTTACCCTTGTGTTGAACCCATCTGCATTTTGAGTAATTTTGTATAACTGTGGAAATCTAAGCATGCTATCTTGAGTGCACGATCGCTCAAAAATTCCCAGAGTGAAGGGTGGCAACGCTGTGAAAATCTGCAACACAAGCAAACGCTAATTAAAAGTGGTTATGATTTTTAAGCGGATTCCCGATAATATTTCAGTACGTAGACAACAGCAAAATTCCCAGACACTTCAGTGAAGATGCATTACCAACTGGCATGTTATTTGACATAATTGTCAAATATCCAAACAAATCCACACATGAATTTCTCAAATACTGACTTACAAAGAAAAGAAGCATAAAAGTAAACCCGTACTACTAACCAAGTAGCTTAAATACAAGAAGTTAGCCATCAGCAGTTCCTGATGTTCCAGCTCATCTAGTGAGGGTAAACCACAACCAAGTGCAAAGGAAAGACAAACTGCACTTTTTTGAAAAAGCCTTGAGGGAAAGGACTCAAATACAGCTGCACTTGTAGGCATAATTAAATATGTAACAAGCTAAACCAAAGCCAAGTTTATAAACAAAGCAAAAGCAGAAGACACATTAAAAACACACTGAAAAACAACAGCCATTCTCTACTGCAGCACTTCAGGAATTCTCCACTCAGGCATGACCTGATGGGAACAAATGAACCGTACTGCGTGTTCCTATTTCTGTCGGTGCTCAGATGACCAGGGCTCAGACGTTTTCCAGGAGAGGCAGCAGGACTCTGCCAGAAGCACAGCAAGGTACCCCCTGCTGAGTCCCACATCACTCTTCCTCAACTGTTTCCAGAGTCTGAGGCAGCTCATTTACAGCAACCTCAGGTACGCACGTTTCTTAGTGCCTGCAGCGCAGACACAGTGAAAATGTCACCAGTATGCGCGCCTGAATGCTAAACTTCAGTCACTTAATTTTATGTTGTTTATATCTGAAAAATCATTTCTAATCCTATATTCATGCATATTTATTTAACAGTTTGAGAAGAGCTCAGTTAGCAGCTGCTGGTTAAGAACTGTTTCCAGCACGCATCTCCAATTTGTGAAAGCGGGGCTGCGTTTCCTACCAGCAAGGAGTTGGCAGTTGGAGAGCAGACAAAAAGCAACAAGGAGGACCACAGACCAGCAAGAAGCAATTGTTCCATCCCTAGATTCAACTTCTTCTGCTCAGAAAGCGATAAACCGGATGGTTAAGCTGACAGCAGACTTGGGAGAGTTGGTGGGCAGAGCTAGAACTAAGACCACTGGTCCAATATATTCCAAAATGCGACGTTCTCATACAGCTTTAAGATATTTCCTCAGTTCTCTCATGTTTCTTGGGACACTTCCCATTTCATTCAAGACACTCTTCTAGAGGTGGTTGTTTTTTTTCTTTAAAATGAAGGCAAACCTCCAATACGAACTAGTATAAATGCTAGTAAGATTTCCTACACTTAGCATTTTAACGAAACTACTCATGAAACAGAGGGTTAATCGACGTGGAAGAGAATGGAAGAGTTAAATTCTGCTTAAAAACCTAACCCTTTCAAATTACAGAAGCCCTTAATACCCTACCAGTACTCGATTCTTTGTGATTCTACGGGACCAGTTCTAATTTTAGAAAATACTGGCCTCATGAAACAAGGATTAATTTCTGCTCCACTGATTCACTAAGATGAGTCTCATCCATGAGCTTTATATGCAGGGTAGGTAGATCCATCAAACCAGGTTTAAAGATAATAGATGCAAATATCTAAACATGAATGACAGACTGTGCAACAGTCAGGAAATGAGGGCGAAGAGGAAGTGGAAAATCCCTGCCTTAATGCCTTCCATGAAGAATATGAAATCTTATGGCATATGAGGGTTTGTGCCATCATTTTTAAGATTAGAGAAATGTGACAGAAATGTTTCCATTAATACTACTCAGTGATAGAGATAATTTGCTGGCTTTTTCTGTATTTCCATATATTTGGAAGAGGAGTCTGATCAAGAAAAAAAATTTAATTTCCTTCCTCCAAAGAGAAATGCCAAGGATTTTTCAACGCTGACAAAACTGACAAAGTGTCCTAATGGCTTA
This sequence comes from Penelope pileata, assembly GCA_013396635.1. Taxonomy (NCBI): domain Eukaryota; kingdom Metazoa; phylum Chordata; class Aves; order Galliformes; family Cracidae; genus Penelope; species Penelope pileata. Next base: position 624,754 of record WBMW01005290.1, read on the forward strand.
TAAATCCATAGAGCAGGCCAGCCATCAGGAACACTACAAATATAACATTCTATTGAAAAGACCAGCACGGATCTTATGGTATGCAATGAAACTTGACCCCAGAGATCCTCCAGGCTTTAATCAATGTTATTGATTACTGTGATAAAACGACATGGTGTAGGGTGGGACCCTGCAAAGCACAGCTAAAATCTGAAAGTACTCCCGGACCAACACAGCCTGCACTAGGTTAAGGTGATGAATGCTGGTGACACAGCTGTGCTGCTTCCAGTTCTGGAATAACAGTGCAGAGTGCATGATGCCTCCCCAAGCACCTAACTGTTACAGGGTCTGAGAAGAAGACTTCTGTATTTACTAATTATATACGAATAAATGCTTCATTATGTTTTTGCAAGGACCAAAATCACTGGGACAATAACGTACTGTGAAAAGATAGGAAAACAATAAAAACACAAAGATTAAGACTTGATATCTATTTTGAACATGAACAGTCAGTAAAATATCTCAGTACATGAGACCAAAGATGCTTTCAAAGAGAAAACTGAACTCCATCTAAAAGCTGAAGTTTTATGGAAGTCATATTAGGTCAAGAACATATATACTAACGGCATTTTTCAAAATTTATTTTTGGGATTAAAAACACCATTCAAGATATTTTTCTTTCTTTAGCTCAGGGTAGATCAAAATGGTCTTATAAATGAACTCACCTTTCCTGACATACATTCAGGTAGTTACCTAGGAGAGATGGGATACAACACACTAACACACAGGCCCCAAGCAATACCAAGTCAAAACACGTAGCACTTACCACGTTATACAGACCAATGCACCATCGCTCAAATAAGATCTGCCCAGAGAATCCATTAACGAAAGCAAACCAAAGCTGAAACAAAGAAAGACAAGTTACAAGGAGCTTTAGATTACTGCTGCAATAAATGTTTCCATCTACAGCAGAGGAGGAGGATACGGAACACAGACCACCATCTGGAGACACCTGCTTGTCATGCTCTAAAAATAATTATCAGCAGTGCCAGGCAGTTATTCTCTTCTGAAGTCTTAGATTTTAAATACTGTCAGAGTACTGCTGATACTCAGCAGTATCTCAGTTGTTGGAGCAATTTAGAGTATTTGAGTCATTACCCTAAAAAAGCAAACAGCCTCAAACAATTTCTAAAGTCTTACTGGTGGCAAAATAACACCTTTGAAGCTGCAAGCTAACCTAGTTTCCATCACAGCCAAATACCAGAATTTTCATGTTAACTGTCTTCTGACGGATGCTGCGTTCAACTTGTGTTCTGTTTTAGTTACAGACCCAGAATTAGAGGTATTAATTTCTCAGTTACATAATTATAATTTTATTGTCTATATGATGTAACTGTTATTTAGTAAACATCAATTAAACAATGGAAGAGGCTGTCCAAAAATGTTGTGAAGTCTCCATCCTTTCACAAGTGTATGAAACCCAACTGGAAGAGCCCTGAGCAACCTGGTTCAAATTCAGCACTGACCCTGCTTTAAGCAAGGGGCTGGACTGGGTGGCCTCTGGGTTCCCTTCCAAGATGACTGTAACACCATAATCCCAAAAGACTGCTGTAAGAAGCACTGCATAGGTCAACTCTTTCCAGAATTTCATTGGGCCTGCTTTCTTAATCCTACTTTTTATCTTGTTTAAGCAGCTTTTTAAAATCAGAACTGCTTTACTAACTTGGAACAAAGTTTCTTTCTCAGCCAGTGGGCATTGAAAGGCTTAAGAAAGAATAAGAAGCGAAAGAATTATCTTTTCCCAATGGATTTGAATCACTGTACTTAGTATCTGTCAAAGGAGCACTCTGGATTTGCGACTATTGTCCCTTTCAAAGTCTTCATCACTTCTACATCTGGGCTCCACAGTGCACCAAGACACTTAGTTTAAAATTACAGTTCAACCATCACCACTTCTAACATATTTTGTCGTACATTTACTTTGCAATTTTACATTTCAGTGCCCCACAAGTCCATGGCACTCATGGGCAGAGCTCTTTCCTGACACTGTTCTATCAGTCATGTAGCAGCACTCTCCTGTCAGCATCATTTATTCTCTGGCTCATTTGTTATCTGCACAATAGTAGTGCTCCTGCCTACCACCTCAGATAATGTCTCAGATAGACAGGACCTAGTTTACTGTATGTCATTTGGTCTCTTCTCTGCTCCCACCCAAAATGGATACAGAATAACTAGGAAAGAGAAGGTAAAATGACTGCACCAAGACCTGCAACTGCTTTCACGGGTCCAATATCTAAGTGGACTGGGACTCTTCAGCATAGGACAGATACAACTTAGGAGAAGATTAAAATATTGACAAGATGGACAAGAGCCAGCAGTTTCATTCTTTTTCCAGTTAGTTGAAATGCATCAACCTTGTACAAACTACAAAAAAGTATATATCCAGTCCCTAAAAATCAATTTCCTCTTTCATTCACATTGTCAATTAAACATGAATTTAAATTAAACAAGGTTACACATTCATCTCTCCAGTTCTTGTCCAGAGAAAAGGACAGAAGAAAATCATACTCTACCCTCCAACCCTTTTTCATCACTTCTACTTCCACCATCAGTATATGGAGTGGTCACCACTCTCCCAATCTCACTCTCAGGACCCAACTAATGGCCCGAAGCAGCATGCTGATGAGCCTGACACAGGCTTGGACAGTTTCAGCCAGCTGCACACCCCAACTCGTTAAATTAAAGCTATGAAAGATCTTGGGAAACCACAATTATTTTTGGACTGGCAGGTAAGGAACTTGAAGGCAGCTTCTCCTGGCAAGAATGAGAATTTCAAACAAGCTTCCTCCTTGATATTTAGCTATGATCACTTAGGCATTTATCACCTCCAGGCTTCTTGCAGTTAACCGCAACAACGAACAAGGGCACCAATCCTGAACAACATGAACGGCTCACGAACCAGAAGCCTGTTGGCCTAGCTGGCCATCTCAGCTTGTGCTCTGCTCAGTTTTCTAGATCCCACCAGACAAAACAGAACTTCAGAGGATTGCTGAGGCCAACAGTGAGGCCTTTTATGACACTGGCTCATGGTACTTCGGATACCATCGCTGTCTGAAGCCACAGCCTTCCACAAGCAGTCCTCCAGCAACAGACATCGCTGATTTCCCATCAGGTGGTAAAACAAAACAGTCAAGACTTGTCGCAGCGGGCTCATAGCTAGGAAAGACGTCCCAAACCAGGCAAAGCGACTACATTTGATTCACATTCCCCATAAAAATATTAGCAGTAATGAAGCTAATATATAATTATGTAAAACTCGGAGAAAGCCAAGCTATGAAGGTGCCATACGAAGCAGTAGGTGGATTGCTGGAAGTACAAGCAGAAGACAGTCTCCCAACAACCTCATTCTTTCTAATCAAGAAAGTTGCTATCCTACCACCACTGGGAGATGCAGAGTTCGTTAAAGACCTTGCTAAAAAGCAACAGAATACCGAGATGGATGTGTCTGACTGTAGTAATTAAGTACTTAAGTGTCAATCTTTAGTCTTCTGAAGTCTGTTTTAACCCTGTATGAGTTCTCTACAGAAAACCACTGCCCTTATTTCAAGGCTGCTATGATTTAGAGCTAACAAGAACTAACATTCAGCAATTTATACATTCCACTATTTCAAAATCTGAACTTGAACTAGTTTTCCTTTTGGCAGGATGCGCACAGGTGAAAATTAGAGGGGAGCCCATTCCCCATTCCTCCCCACGCCAGCCTGCACTGTACTCTCAAATCAGGGCCATAGCTGCTGGGCTACGATGAACAGAAAAAATAACAGCTATGGTCGTCTCCTCCAGAGCTTCACATTATCCAGTGCCAATCAACAGAAAGAATGTCATGCACTTCCTTAGTACCTTAATGTCAAGAGCAACAAACCAGGTATTCTGCATAAAATACACATTTATTTTGCTTTTGGCACAAGCCATAAATTGGCATGCATAGTTTAAGCAGCAGCTGTTTGTAGAGAGCGTGGTATTCTTTTAGGTCAGCAAAGAAAAAAACCCTCCACCTCAATATTCCTGTTAACAAAATACACGAAATAGATTTGAAGTTGCAACAACCCAAGCTTGACTCAGAGTTGGTAAGCTGGCAGGAAAACTTGCCAAGTCTGCCGGGCTTGCCAAGCTCCGGGGGTTTGCAGGGCTCAGCTACAGTGCTGCTATGAACAAACGGACCCAAAGTCATTAAACCGCTTCTCTGGCTGGAAAAAAGGAATCTTTTCCCTTTAACTATTACCTGGCTGCCAAAAAGCTGGAAAAGCTTATTTGTAACTCAGCTACAAAATATATATTTTTCTCCCAAGGAACAAGAGGTCCAATTTAAATGTAAAGAAATTCAGACCTAAGGCTGAAAGCAGGGCTGATATTTTACTGCACTTTATTATTGCTGATATTGCAAAGATCTGAAACCAGCCGGTCCTGTACACAAAGGAAGTGGAACATGTTGCAAACTGAACAACAGCCTGTATTTCCCACCTTGGAGTGCGGCTGCATTGTTTAAACACGAGCCCCCCGCTGCTGAAGCACTCTGTGCCAGCTGTGATGTGGGCATTTTGCCACTAGAGAAGAAAAAAAAAAAAGGAGGAGAAAAAAATAAAATCAGACTGCTGCCTCCTTCCAGAGGTCAACAAAAGCCAACAGATGGTAACACTTGGTTAATATTGACTTGGGCTGGAGGCAAAGCCAGGATCTCGAGGTAAAACGCTGCCATTATTTTGAGCCACACAGCCCATCCACCTGCTCCAGAGCGTATTTTGAGAAAAGATCAAGTATTATTTTCTAAAAATATTCCCACTTGAGCAAGTCGGAAGGCAATTTTAATTGCATTATTGCTTCATGCATAATTACCGCAACATTAATACTTGAAATAGTAGGAACTAATTTATTTAAGTGCTCTAAGGCACTGGGATAGAAAATGATCCATTCTAAATGTGTATATTTATGATGTCTTGATAATAGACAGCTTAACGAGTACTAGAAATGTTTTCCCAATTCCGCTAAAGGGCACAGAGAGCTAATGTAGTCAGGGTATCAACAATTGCCACGGGCACCAATTACAGCCAGACTGGATGCCTTTACTACTCAGAAATGAGTTAAATTCTCAAACTATCCTCTCTCAGCGCACACATTTTGCACGTCCTCACCGAATGGGCTCATTTGCAGTTTGCCTAATAAAGCAGGTTTGTGCGTCTCCCGTGCACTTCATTAATAATGTATCCCGATTAAAACCCTCTCGTTACAGATGTCTCTCTCAATGCAAGGCTCTTACTCCTGCTCAAATGCACATGGCCTTAAAATAATCCCTTCATTAGAGAGTGTACAGCACCAATTCTGTAATAGAGGTAGAGAGCCTTATTAATAAGATTTGACAGGGTAGGCATGTCTGCCTGAGACCTGCTTGGGCTGCCAAGGAAGATTTCCCCCATTAACTGTGTGGAAAACAGATCCGCATTTTTCAACTGAAACTCATTCTCCCTAGGCCCGTGCACCCAAACAAGTGCAGCTCCATGCTTAAAACCATCTCCCATCTTCTCTGCCAATGTTAACAATTATTTTAAAAGCTGCATGCTACTCATTAAAATGCTCTCATTAAAAAAAACCTACGCATTTACTGCAAAGCTTGGTCAGATAAACTGGTATCAAAGCAACAACACAACAGAGATTTCCTGGATTTAAACACTAATTTATTAAATAAGCCTGGACAGCTGTTATTTCTTCTATTGCTGACTACAAATATATTGTGTATTTCAGCACAATAAGAAGCAGAGTTTTATCAGCTTCATCTTTCCCTGCTTACCCAAGAGGCACATGCAGAACATTTGTTTTTATTCCTCACCCACGTTGTCTCCATACTTTTCTTTACCGACCGGTAAACTTTGCTGAACTAAAATCAGCAAACCTCTCCTGATGTTTCTTCCCAGGGGTCACCAGCAGATGAGGGTTGTCTCTTGCCCCCCACAACACACACAACAGACGACCACGCAGTACGTTCCCGAGGAACTAGCCAGTGGGACATCAGAGGGCTGCCTCGTCCAGCAACATTTGGCCCTGACATACTCATTAATATGGTCAAAAACCAGCAAAACACAGCAGACCGTGCAACCTTCCATTTCTTCACAGTGAGATGTGTTTTTTCATTGTTTTTTGCGTTCCTTAAGTTCCATGGACATCGAACCAGTATGTGAAATTATGCATTCAGTATTTCCATCATTGATAAAATGAACAGGCAGCCCATTCCAGCTCTCAGCTAGGTTTTGTTCTCAGGTTGTTTTGCCCCTTTTAGCCTAATGAAACTGAGTATAGAAAGGGCAGGATATTTTTTCACCTCTTAGCGTTAAGTGTTCTAGGGACCTCGTATTCTTCCAGCACTAATTGCTGCAGAAGCAAGCCTAGGATAACACAGTTAGAAACAGCTCGTGTTGCCAAAGGGCAGCTGTACTTGCCAGAAGATGTGGTTAAACGTTACAGTTCCTCAGAAAATTTCCTTTTTCCAAATAGAGTCAGCTCAATTCTGAATTTATTTTTCAGCCTGCCTTACATTTCCTGGGCCATCAGAGAGCTGCTGCTGCTACACGAGGACAGTTTCACCGTGTATAGATGGGACACCATGGAGGTGACAGGACTCAAACTGACTTTTTAAAAACCAGGCAAGGAAACAACACTGCCCAGGACAGCCCAGTTGAGCCCCATCAGGATTCAGTCTGAGCTCACGGGAGCTCACGCCATGGCTTCCCAGCGCCATCAGCCTTTGGCTAAGTAAGCACTGCTCCCAACACTCCCTTCTTTAGCATAGTGAGAGCAGCTGTAAGGAAAGGTTTGTTAATGTGAGGATTTGTCAGCAACTGCAGTCATTCATGTAAATTCCCCCCCCCCCACCTCCTGGATTTGCCTAATCAACTTCTTTAACCACCCCTGACTGCTCGCACATCACTGTGGTACTGAGAAGCACAATCTGACTATTAATAGCTTGGCAAGTATTAATGAGAAATTACTGTATCTCCTCAGCATGTAATCACTGGAGACTGGTCCTGATACAACTTTCACAACTGTGTAATTGACCCACATCTCGCATAAAAAGATAAGGACATGCTATTACATGGTTTTAAATGACCCGGTGGCTTTTCTGAAGCTAAGTGGTATCTTCAACCAATGATAAGAGAAAGAGGAGTGCTTCGCATCTGCTGCTCTTAATTTGTTCTCTAGTGCTCAAATAAATGGATAAAAAATGCAAGTTTAACTATCTGCATTAATAGTTGAGGAAATATCAACAGCTTCATGCAGCTTACACACCTAAGTTTCGCTAAGCACTTCAAATACAGTAACAAAAATCATGTCAGAGAGCAAGGGAAGCAGCACTATTTCAAATAGAAAATTAGGAAATTGTGGAAAAAAAAAATGCTACCACTATCAGCTAGTAAAAGCAATGAGAGGGAAGGAAAGCACAAACTGCTATAGAGGAGAGTGGCAAGCCAGCAGCTCTGGCACTGAGCGCACAAACAGAAGCAATGCCAACAAAATATGATAACATCACATGTCAAAAATGAGGCTGGAAACACCAAAGTTCTTCAGACCTGGGCCATGCACTGGGGCTCACTGCAGCCCAAGCAAAGGAAATGATAATGCTTAATTCATTAAGAAAACAGTACTGCTTTTGCTCTTAATCCCAGGTCTGGATGAGAAACGCTGTATATAATGGATAGTTCACGAATAACCGGTGCTTTTACTACAGTATAGTGTTGGAATAGTGTTTGTGCAATGACACAGTCCTGAGGGACTATATTGACAGTGAAGGTACTGTGCCAACACCGGACCGAACCCAGTAACAGCAACAATCAGAGACCTGAGCAAAACAATATATTCAGACTGATGATTTTAATCTCTGCTGTTATGCACTTTCTTCTCTTTGCCGAGTTCTGTAAGACTGTGTAGATTCTTGTATTCTGCCTTACAAAAGTCTGTTTTACATTCTTATATTCTTCTTGTGCCCTTACATTCTGCCTAGCAGGATTCTGGAAGAGATGACGGATTCAGTTCATCGTTACTGGCTAAGTTTGCCTCTCCCCACAGGATTGTTGGCAGCTTCCTTTTAGCCCATATGTAGCTTAATGAAGAAGAGAATTTCCCAGTGCACATACAAGTGCATTCACTTATATCTGCATACGGTGCAAAGGGCATGAAGCTAAAAAGTGATGGGGAGATCAATATTCACTTAATGTGATTAAAATACCACTGCACATTCTTATGTCTTCAGTACGAACTTAGGCAATGTCTTAATGGTAATCAAAATGATTTTAAGATTTCCAAGGACCAAATGCATTTCCAGTAGTCCTTCAATCAACTGATTGAATAAAGCTGATGGTGACAGACCTTGACTGCCACTCTCCAGCTCCCATTTTACAGGCCACTTGGCTTCAATCCCTTCCCTTCTTACTTTCATTTGCAGTAGTCCCTTATGTTACACTTACAAATGCAGGTTCACAGATCTTACTTTTCTTGTCATCACAAAGGAAGCCTTCTGCAGAGCTGCTGAATTAAGTGTATAGGAGCAGTTCTGTAGCAAGGTCATTTTAGGTCTGGAACCGCAGGCCCCTCAGGATTCCCTATTACAGCTACATCAACTGCCAATTTCCCCTTGCAAGTCTAAGCTTCCCCCCTTTCTCCCCATGAAATAAAATTCAGTGTCTGTAAGCCCTTGAATTAAGTTACTTTTTCCAAGACATTTGTATTAAGTTTTCTGACAGCTTGGAACCCCAGGAAAATAGCAAAATTAGTGACAGAAAAGCCAGAGCACCACAGAAACCGCAGCTCATCCTCTGTCGCCCTGTAAACCTTGGCAGTGGTAACCCCGCACGCAGCCCATGTTTTTCATTACTCACAGTTTCAGCATTGCAGCACAGAGACCAGCTTCTAGCCTCAAACTACCAGGACCTACTGTAACCTGAAAAGCTCCCTACTAGTACATATCATCTTACATTTATTCTACTTTTACTTTTTAATCTAATCATTTTCTTGGTCAGTGGAGCACACTAAAATAGAAAAGATTTACCATTTTCTTATTAAACATGCTGCCTCTTACCGAAAGGCCCCAAGACTGTGTAACAAATGGTACCTCTCCCGCTCTCCTTGCCACTCCTCTCATGTCAAAATTAAAAGCAACATTAGCAAATCAAGTCTAAAATTATTTCTTTACATGCTGGCTAAAACTGTAAGACTTAGATCCTAAATATATCTTTTGCCAAAATATGCAGCACGCTGAGCACATGCAATCATTTCACTGGCAAATTGCTTACTGAGGTACTTCTCACTATAAAGAAATAATGTTTGAACTTCTTTTCAAAAGCAATTAGATTTCTTTCACTGCAGCACATACAAAGAAATTCTTAGTGTGCTTTTAAATCATGTGCTATATCTTCTGATAGAGCTGTGTACAAAGAAAATGAAAAACTAAAAAAAAGCCATGTTAGACGATTAAAACCTAGAAGTTCATACATGGGAGAAATGCATTCACATGACTCTTGAACTCAGTCCAAACGACGGTTGGCTTTGGGAGAGTGCTGTGTGCTCCGACCCAACACAGCAAGCAAGCAGCAGAGGGAGCTTCTCTTTATGAAAGCCTCCAGAAAGGAGAGGACAGACTGTATGGCAGACTGGCCACGCTTGCCATTAGCCAGTTCTTAGTTTCACAATGTTTTGCAAATGACTTTTCAACTAAAGCTAACTTGTGCACCATCACCTGTCTGCTGGGAAATAATTTCTGAACAAATGATTTCTGAGCAAACTGTCTCTGAACATGGGTCAGGGACACATCCTCTGTTTCCTGCAGCTTTTTACCAAGCTCCATAAGAACACACAGAGACTGTGTGGTTATACACAACGAAACTGGGCTGTAAGGTCCCTTCCAACCCAAATCATTCTGATCTATGAATGTTGCTGGCTTTTAATGCAGCAGCCAACAGGAAGCAGGGAAATAGGCACAGAAAATATCATAACATATCTGTTCAGACCAACAGTTCTCCCAGCCTAGCTGCCTGTCTTTATCAGTAAGCGCACGCCAACACGTAGGGAAGAGTGCAGAACGGGCAGTTTCCAGGTACCCATCCTGCATTTGCTAATATCCAGCTTCGTAGATGTTCCAGGTCTCCTGTGCCTTTTCTGTGTTGCAACTTGCAACAACTCTACTTCTTCAGCCCTCAAAAACATTGTGGTTTATTTTTAGGACCCACCTGACTAGTGAGGAGATGGAATATCATGAACAGGACCCCAATGAGTCAATAAGGATGAGGAAATGACTCTCCTCAAATTACAACAACTCTACCAGCTGGTCAATAAGCAATATTGAATACTTTTCTCACAACTGATTTTTACTGGCTCTGTTTGGAAGATAAGGCTGGTGACCAATATATTTGAAACAGAGGCACTCCAGATCACTCTTCAGGCAAGGACAAGAAAAGACACCTGTTCTCAAGAATGCCAAAAGACAAGAGAGTAAGTCTTCCAATCTACGTGTCAGAAAGATTTCTCCAGTGGCAAAACTATTTAAGCTGTGAACATGTGGGCCACAACTAGTCTGAATCTGGTACCTCACCCCATGCAGGTCTTCAAGCTACCTTGGCAGTCTTTGCGTCTTCAAACATCCTCTTTCTTGCACCTATATTCACAACACAGGCCCTCGCTCATGCTATAAATACTGGCCTCATTCTTTATGGCATTTCAAAGGTTTTTTAAAAAAACAAATCACAGTTGGTCTACCCAGACCAAGAACAAAGGAGCACATGACAGCCAGCTTACTGTTCTTCAAGACGCTAACACTGAGCAACACGGACACGAAGAACTGACAAACAGAGTATCTACTGGTTCTTCAAAAGACATGGGAGACCCACCTGGAATTAAACAAAGGAAACCTCTCTTGTACTGCATGTGGCTCTCCCAGCCTCCAGTCGCTCAGGAGTGCTTTCTTGGAAAGAATCATTTCAACTCCAAATAGGATATCACAACAGACACAGATTTAATGTTTCATTTAAGGGCATGTCTTCTGTACTGCAGCACAACGATCAACTAAACTAATTTAAAACGTAGGTTTTAAGTCTGCAGAACAAGCTATCCAGACTATCATCTCAGTATAAATCAGGCTCAGAGTGCTCACAGAACATTTGGAACCAATTTAAATGGATTTACAATCACATCACAGTTAAACCACTGTAACTTCCTCGTGTAGTCAAGCTCATATGGCAGGCAAATGAACGTTTGTTTATAGTTTGGATGACTACATGAGGAGAGAGAGGATGTCAGAAATAGCCTTTGCTTCACTGCTTGGGGATTTCAGCACTGAAGGTTGAGAGGTGGGGAAAAAGCTTATTATTTCACTTGTACTACTCAAATATTAGAAGAAACCTTAAACCACTTTACACTGGGGTCTGTCTCAGCTGCTCAACTCTAACAGCAGAGAATTTATCACCACATACAGCCATGGCCAACTACTTCTATGGAAAAATGTCCAGAAGTTATATGTAGGCTCTTCTACCCTTAGTAATCCAGGAATTTTTTCAGGTAAATTATTACATACAATCAATGCTTTTAACTCCAAACCTTTATTTTAGTCTTTCTTAATATATTCCCTAGGAACACGATACAACCCATTTTTCACTGCCACGCTGTTAGACCCTCAGATAATTTTAAGATGGCAAATGGTTACTTGCACCAGTCATCTTGCCCTTCAAAGGTTTTTGTTTCCACTGTCTATGCCGAAAATAACGCAGAGGAAAAGCCCCAGCCCCAGAACAGCCCTTGTATGATACAGCTCATTCCCGGGCTGCACTTGGGTGGAAGTCCATAGCAAGGGGCTGACATTCAAAGGTTTAATCTTTGGCAACTTCGGCTAGAGCTGTTCTCTGCCCTCTTTGTGCCATCAGTATCAGGTTCTATCACGAACACGTGTTCCTTTGCCTGAGATTTTAGTGTGTGAAGACTACTGAACATCTTCTTGAAGCAAGAAGGATTTGACAAGTTAGGAAATATTTTCTAAAATAAAAGCTACAGCAGAGCTGCACTTTCATCATATCAATTACCCCATAATCAGGTTGTCCTCTTTGGGGCCAAAATATTTTTCATGCTGTTGAAACCGAGCAGAAGTTATTTCAACCTTCAGGTGAAAACATCAGCCTGCTCTTGGAACCACAGTACGACCATTTCACTTGTTTCCAGACTTCAGGCTCAGATACTACGAAACAGATCACATGTGTGAAGACAGGTCATTATATTCTATAGAAGCTGTTACCGTCTGCTCAGTGTCAAAGATGCAGTGAACATTGACAAGTAGAGACTTAAGAAAGTGCGGAATCGCCAGCATTACTGTTGGGTAATTTCTCACATAACAAGGTGCTTCTCTGAAGAAATCAGTTTATATGTATATGCTTGAGCATATACTCTGAAGCTCTGAGCTTCCCATGATTAAAAAAAATGAAGACTAAAGCACTTGGAATGACAAATGAAAAGCATTGATTTTCTATCCCAAGTTCACAGTATCATGTATGTCTGGATATTATAAAGTCAATTTGCATCCACTCATATGGAAAAAATCTGCAGGCTAAACCCATTTTAAAAAGGAAATGTTGCTCTCAAAACTGTTGTATTAGTTTTCCCAAAAAAAAATAACAGAAGAGGAAAAAGAATATTCATAGTCAAGGGCTTTCCATACTCAGTCACATAGCACTCAATGTCAAGGCTCAGTTTTCTCAGTTAAGCACAACATGCAGCCCATGGAAGAGTTAGTCTGCTTTGTATGTAAATTTTGAAACCTTCCAAGCTTATTTCTAATTCAGCACAATGAATCTAGAGCAGCATTGAGATGCAGAGTAGCCAACAAGTTCAATGTTTTACAACGATGAACCATATGTCTTGAAGCAAATCTTGATCTGCAAAATAATTTATAACATGGCTAGATGAAAAACAAACAAGCAGAACAAAACACAAGTATTTCAAAACAGCATAGTGGTTGCTAATTCTCATGGCTGAATGTGTTCCTACCTGCCAGCATCCATTACAGAAGTGTTTATTTCTTAGCTTCCTCTGCCTGCACTGCAATCAACTTCCCAAAACTACAGATGTTAAAGGCAAGGTATTAGATCCCAGTGTTAAAAAGCCATAGCAGACATTTGAGTAAGAACACAGCAAGTAGCTCATCTTTTCACTATTGTATTTTACTAATTCCTACTTCCCATCATCATAAATACACAAAAGACAGGGAACTGACCATAAGCAAAGGGTCTTCACCTCTGAAAAGTTGTGTTTTTCTCACCCTGGCATCCTTACAGTATAGAAATCTATTTGAGATGGAAGAACCAGCACAGGAGGCACTTTCTTCTCATAAAAAACTACAAGCAGAACGTGGACTTCAAATGGGCCCTTGGGAGAACTTGAGGAAGAAGTCAAAAGACAAGTGAAAAGCAGGACATGGGAAAAATTGGTGAATACACATCAAGAGCAAAATGGCCTTGTGGTCAGCAATGGTTGCTGAAGAGTGCACACAGACTTCTGATAAAACTGACTTATAAGCCTTCCACAAACAGTTCTGTAGTTTAATAATTTAGCCCACGGACGATGCTTTATTAATGGCATGCATCAGAAGTTATCACCGGAAAACTGGATAGAAACCCAGATGTCTGGTTTAAGACCATTTTTATTCCCTACATTTTCAAAACATCGCATGGGGCTGTAGCTGCATGACTCAAATGGACTTAATGAGAGTCATGCAGCTCTGCCTGCATACGCTGCTTTGAAAATAGAGAGGTACTGTTTTGGGTGCTGGTTATCTGAAGCTCTCCCTGGCGTGATTTAAAGCTAGTTTTTCCTCTCAGTTTTGCTTCTAAAGGTCTTCTACACTTCCAACCACGGTGTCTGGTAGATAACAGCTGAAAACTCCGGACACCTCATTTTTCAGTCTCATTCATTATACATTCAAAGACAGTACTCAAAGCTTCTGTGGAACCATGAAAACAAACAGCAAACAGGCAGTCAACTACTTTCAGGCAATTGTGCCTATGTGCTCAGCTCCACGGTCCGTGCACAAAGTTCCCTCAAATCAGAGCACTACTGTGGGCACTGAGCAGAGCTACAACTGAGTATCAACATGTGTCATTTATTATGATTGATTACTGCTTACTGTAAACCATTTCAATACCCACATGTAATCAAACTTAATATAGGTTATTCAGGTTCAAATCAAAACTTCAGCATATACAGCATATTACACACCACACAAATCTCCACCGGAACCCCCTGCAGTAATTCATAGTTTAAGGGAAAAGAACCATGTATGGTATGTATCAGATTATTGATTTACCAACTACATAAAAATTCATTTTACTATATTTCCGTTGATGAGCTAAAAGAGCAATTTCACTGTATTCTCATCTTTTTAGTATTTTGAAATACACATTCTCTTATTTCCTTTAAGCAGGAGAGCTAACCTTTCTCTTTTCAGTCCCGTGAACTGTCTGATTACACAGCAGCTCCCACAGACAGCCAGCATTCCACAGATCTACCCTCAGGTCCAAATGGACACAGCCTGAGAAAGAGAACCTAGATTCATTATGCAGTGGCATTACAGCAGAAGAATAAAGGGGAATACCAAGACGCTTACTTTTCCACTTTCACTAATCATATTTTATACGAATAAAAACAGGGGACACTATGTATGTCCTTAACTACTTTGCAATAAATTTTGAGAGAAAGGAAGCTACAAAAAATGGATCACTCCAGGGAAGACCAATCTGTATTAGAAAACAAACAAATCATATGAAAAAGAACAAAAGATCATCTGTGGTAGAGAGGCCAGTAAGAATAACTCCAGAGCAAGTCCACTGCGGCACAAGGACATCTTTCCTTCGTATTGGCGAGAAAGAAACAGAGTATGTATAGATCAACACTGCTGATGCCTAAGCTACAGCTCCAGTGTCCATAACTCCTACACAAGAAGCCAGGACCCCCTGGTGCTCAGAGACCCTCCTGATGCCAACCAGGGGCAGTGTGACAGACCCCATCACCACCGAGACGATGTGTACGCATCGCCACAGGGCTCAGCCACACTGACAGCTTCTTCAAGCCTCCTGCATCTCTTAAGACCCCTGGGCTCTACAGGGACTCATTCTAACTAAAAACACACACGCAGAGCACATCCTGGGTCACCCTGGTGACAATCTGTCATCCTTGAGGCATTCCCCAGCTGTCAGTTTTGAACAGTGCTGGTTAAATGCTCTGTGCACTGCAGCACATTACAGCGAACGCTCGTCTATTTGGGTGCATGAGGTTTTTAAACTCTTCGCTATAAGGAATGTTTTTAGGTAAACATTTAAAAAACATGACCTAAAAAAGTGGAAAAGTCATACCAAAAAAGGATTAGTAATTTCTGAAAAATTCCCGACAAAATTCAACCTGAGCACTCAAAGCTGAGTATCACCCCCAGCTGTATCCCAACAGCAACAGACTGAAGCCTAGCTGGCATCCCAGAAGCAGCCATCCACCTGCAAGGCATCCCTGCCTTCCAAGAATATGCTTTTACACCTGCGTGGATGCTGGGTCATATCCACAGCACCTCATCCCCAGAACAGCAGAGCAAAGACACTTCAACAAGGCAGAGAGATGGGTCCAGTGAGCTGAGTGCCTCTGGGGCCAAAGCAGCCACAAATCAGAATTCCTGTAGGGAACCAGAGCCCACATCAGGAGGTCACCATACATTGCCATGACCAGAGCACAATCATGGGGGATTTGAGTGGGTAAATTTCACATCACGAAATAAAAGAATTAAATTCTTGTTTCAGATTTTGAGAAACAGCCGCCACTAATTCAAATACTGGAAATATTAACTGCAATAGCCATGTTTTACTCTTCTTCTTTTAAAATTTCATTAGCAACTAATTTGTTTTAAAGATGAGGGATACTGGGAATTACCAAGCCTGACACACTGCAACAATATAGCCTCCTGCTGCACATACAATGGGGATTTCAAAATAATTTGGGAAATGGGTTTAGGCAAGAGCAATGCAAACACAGAAATAGCTCCTCTTTGAGAAACACATCAGGGACACAAAGGGATGTGCACATCCCAGTGAGTCAGTTCAAAATGCTTGTCAGGAAATAGCTGAAACTCAATGATCATTAAAAAAATATCTTAAGCTATTAATTCTCAAAATGAGCTGTGCTGGAGTTCCAGCTGCTTGAAATACTAAAGAAAACCTGAGAAGTCTGTTTTCCTTTTTGCATTATTACATCTCTTTTTCTTCCCTCCCCCTCAGCACAGTGGAACCACTGTGGCTGCTAACTTCCATAAATACACCCCTTCTGCTTCACAGCAGACAGCAAACATCTTTGCAAACGGTGAGCCAAGAGGCCTTAGGACGGTGCATACTCATACATGAGCATTCAAGTTAGACCGAATCCTCTCCTGTACTGAAGGGAGCAACACATGAGCACTGGGAACAACGTGTGCATTTCTAGGACAATCCCTTAAAACCTCTAATTGCAACTAAACCAGAGAAGAGTTCATCTCAGCTCATGCAGCAGCGAGCTCTTCAACAGCACTGATGATTTTTCAGAAGTGCAACTTCCTAGAACAGCTTGGCAAAACAGACAATTAATGATGTGGGGGAACGTGTTACAACAAAAGCTTACAATGTAAAAAGATGCTTTTGCTTTCTACAATAAACGGTTTTCTACTGATTCTTCAGTTAGAATAATTCTTGTCTATTGCTACAAAGCCAACGTGTTGAATGCAAAGTCCTGTAAGACACAGTGCCGCTCCCCTTAGTGACATCAAAGCACCACTGATGCTAAAACAGTTAGCAAAAACTAAAACAAAAAAAACTAAACTAAACAAAAATATAACAAAAAAAAACCATGAAACGGTTTAGCAAAAACTAAAACAGTTTTTCTAAAACAAACACAACATTTAATAGTGCCTAGCATGTAAAAACTAACTTTTTTTTTCTGCTACTGTTTTTCAAAGCTGAAAGACTCAGTGCTAAGGCAAACGTATGGAATAAAAAGGGATTCTGTATTTTACTGCCTCTGCAGTGTTTCAAGTGAAAAAAAAGGTTTAAGGAGCACTCTCTGCTTCATGGTGTTGCTGCTCCTAGCGCAGGAGCCAGGCACAACGGTGTTCGCTTGGGCCGAGCTGAAGTCTTCCAGAAGATGACACCACTCCAGGACCCAGGCACCCGGTGGAGGAAATGGCCAACCCTCTCAAAAACCACACCATACTCTCAAATACCATGAAGTTTAATCAATCCTCATTATTTTTAATGTGACAGTAGATGTGGGAGTATTGCTTGATTTCATATTATGGAAGCGTACGCAGCAGCAACTTTCCATGCAGGAATTCTTCTTGAAAATGGGAAATTTTGTCAAACGCCTGAGCACAGCCCCCGATAGATTTTACTGTACCCAGTGTTTTTACCATTTACTGCTACTTTGGGGCTGCAACAAAACATGTGCACTTGCATCTTTGTTAAACAGGAAGAAGGACCTCAGTGATCAATCTCAAATATCAGTGTGGTAAAAAGAAGGACTGGAAACTTGTCATGAGCACTATTCCCCACCCACTCACCCGCAGAATAGGTAGAAAGACAGACACAAAGCAGCCCAGATGGACAACAGCGCCCAGACTGCAATGCAGTCAGCTACGTGAGCAGTGGCAGGCAATGACCAGAGGAATTGGGCTGAGTTTCTGAAGAGCAAACCTCTCACCATTTACTGATCCAGCAGCCTGCTTTGTAGGGAATAAAGTCAGACTGAAAAAAATGAAGATTCAGATTCATATTCAGCAGAAATACCTCCATGCTCATTAATAGTTCTCACTGACCATAGCACTGACATCCTGAGAACAAGTAGAACACTCAGAAATAAGCACTGCTGATGAGAAAACAACATAGGTGGTAGTAAAATATGTAAGTATTGAAATCAGCATGCTAGAAGCTCCATTATTTAGTGCATTAGTCTTTTAAACAGCAAACAAGCTAAAGAGGCCATTTCTGAAGAGGCAGCAGACAATCTCCTCAAGGAAAGAGTGGAGCTAAAAGGAGCCTTACTGCCTGACAAAATGTGCCCCCAGACCAAAGAGGCCACGCAAACCCCACAGCGGCCCTCTGCAGACCACCAGTGCCCTGCCCCTCTTCAACAAGCCCAGCAGCAGAGGCACTGCCAGGCTTCCTTGAAACTTTTCATGTAATCAGAAGCCAGACACAGATTTCTAACCCTAATCCATATTTTAGTGTTCTACCTTTTCTCTCATGCCTTCCCTGGAACGCTTTTTCAGCAATATCAGGCAACCTGAAGAGAATGGTAATTTGTATGTTTCGTGTCCCTCGAAGCACTATGCTGCTTGCAGGTACCACATGCCTGCTTCCTCCCCTACATTTACTACTCCCACCTTCTTATTCAAGCTCAGCATAAATCAGGAACTGCTTGGAAAATAGTAATACCTTTTTCCAGACAAGCAAAGTCTGCCAGGAGTTTCACTGCTATCATTTTATCACTCCTCCCTTGCAGGAACACCTTGTATTTTAGCACAAGCCAGCTCCTCCTCACTGTCCAGATGGCCTAACGTGCAGTCTTAAGGGTTTTTCCCCCTTCGTATCCCACAAATCACACACCATAAAATCCAGTATTTCTAGATACATTCTCTTAAAATTATGGCCCCTAATGTACTCCAAGTTTTTGAGAGATCGCAGCTTCTCTGAGCACATGAGTGCCATGTGACAGACTGATGGAAAGGGCTCCCACACCCCACAGGGGCCTTTGGGATCAGCTCTCACTTCTCAGTCTCCTTCCCTCTTCCCCAGCTTTGTGTTTAGGAAACAATGTCTCTCAGTCAGACACCCGGACAGCCCAAAAGGAAAAATCTGGTTAGATACAGGCCCCCAAGCAGTTATGTCATAAAGCTACTAGGAACATAAAGAACGCGACCTCACCCCCTCACCTGCTCTACCTCTGAAGGGTTTGGTTGTTTCTACAGGAACACAAGCAAACAGTCCAACCTCAGCTTACTGAAGGAACAGGTACACTCATATACGAAACATCCACATCACTGTCAGAACTGCTGGCCCTAACTCTCTTCCAACTCCTGTTTGCATCAGGAACAGGATCTGCCTGAACCCTAACCTCAAGGAGAGCATCCTGCAGCTGTGCAAACATTGGTGCCTAGGCAAGAGAGGGCAAAAAGAACACACTCCCAAGGAAAAAGGAAGACCAGAGTGCCCATCTTAATGGCAGTGTGTATATATGTTGGGTTAAGACGTGGGTTCTGGTGATGGTGGAAGTGCAGCCCAGCCGTGCCGTGCACAATGTGTGGGACGGGCACCTCCCCAGGGAAGGGCACCTCGATGGTGAGCAGCCGGTGCAGAGCTGCTGGATCCAGCCCAGCAGGCCAGCGTGGATTAGCGATGGTACTAAGGAAATCTCATCCTGAAGTGGCCTGCTTTGAAAAAACAGAAAGGGAAAGTAAAGCAACTTGCTTGCCTACCCCTATCTCACCCACAAACCAGGATGCGTTAACAGGCACAAACACATTTCTGGAAAGTACAAAACCCATGCAGACTTTAATGCTAATGAATGCCAGCTGACACAAAGCAGGGGCTGCCTGTCATACTGCCCAGCCCCTCCAGACACCTGTCACTCCTCAGCAACAAAAGGGAGGAGAGGTCAAGACACCATTAGCAACCCCAAAGGGGAGATTCGCTTTTCTACTCAAATTGAGCTTGACAGGAACCATCATCACAAATAATGCTGAGGGGCTCAGGTGTTGCTGGCTACTGATGGCTTCTGCTGCTACTGAGATGTGTTTTACTCATACATTTTAGGCATATTTTAGTCAGTTCATAATAACAAAATCAACCTAGATTGCCATTTATTAATAAAGATAGCACTATTTGTTTTTTTGGATGAGAGCATACAGCATTAGATTTTTTTTCTCGTTACACACAGTAAGTATTTTTTGTATAAACTATATAAATATACCTCCACTGAATCCCCGAAGAACTTTGCTGCAGCCAAGGCTAATATATTCCATCTTCTTGCTTTCCAAATCCTTAATTGCTTTTGCATGAATGCAGAGAAATCCAGCAAGAAGACAGAAAGTAAAATAACGGCACAGTTAAAAACTGGCAGACCAAGCTTTGACCTTCCTCCTCGTCTGACAACATCAAGTCAGTGTCTTGGCTTGACTGAGGCAGACCAGGACATTTTTTTTTAAACACACAATGAACACAAACTGACATCATTCATCCCTTGGTTTTCCACAGGATGGGCTCCTGTGCCTTTTGGGGTACAGTCCCGGGGCTTTTTATTAAGCCCATGATTACCTCTGATATTGGTGTTTATATTCACCGTGAAAGTACACACATCAGTGTGTGCTAAAATCACAGAGGTCTCAGCCCTTCCGTGCTGCTCCCAGTTCTCCACTCCCTTGTCTGACCGGCACAGGTTACAGTGTCCTGTCAATCCTGGTTCAGAGCTGCCAAAACTATAATGGTCCATCCAGGATGTCTTTCCTCCAGTGCACTTGTGTTCAGATTACGCAGGTGCAAGAAAAGAATCTGGTTCAAAGCATTGGGAAGTGGAAGGTTAGTGAAAAGCATAATGAGAGTGACAACAGGACAGACTGGGGAAAAAAGCTGCAACTGATTAACTTTTAACATCTCTTCAGACAATGCAATGCTATCACTAGGTATCATGACTTACTATTTCTATTGCATTTTAGTATGTTCTAAACAATTTTGTTAAAAAGACCAAGGAGATGTAAGGAACAACAACATGCTCTCTGGAGCACATAAATAACCAAAAGCTTACAAATCGTCAAAGCTATCTGCATTGTGCTCAGCATCTCCAGACAGACTGAAAAGCAGTAACGTGTCTGGGACAGGTTGCTCTAAGCTGCTGCACTCACTGTGTGCTAACACCACAACCCAACGCATCCTAACGCCCCAGGAACCGATGCAGGCTTCCCCCACAGGGAGAAAGCCCCTCAGGGGCACTGAGTAACAGCAATTCCTGCATTCCTCTCTCAGTGCAAAGATCCTAGCTCCCTACAGGAGCAAAATATCCCTAGGGTGGCAGGCTGAGAACAGTGGTTCTTTAGAAGAAGAGGCTGTAAAAGCACACTTGGAAGCAACAGCTATGCTGCTGCAGGTTGCACTGTGGACTGAACTGACCATGGAGGATGTGGATTATTTTATTTATTTGAAAGTCTGTCCTTAATGTGCCAAAAAATTCAGTTCAGTTCTGAACTCATGGAAACAGCACCTTCAAGCTCATATTATAAACTGTTGGGTTTTTTTTTCCCCTCACAAACATAACCTCCATGTTTTATTCTAAAGTAGGTTACAGATGTCTTTTATGAATCCTGAAAAAAAATAATCTCTCTAGTGGTTAATTAGTGAAACTGGATAGAGGTGGTTGTTGGGTTTTTTTGTTGTTTTATTTTTTTAATTATTAGTGCTCATCCAAGTGAAATGGCAAAACTGTTTTCTAGCAGCATTTAAAAGCAGAGCTTGTGTTCACTTCAATTTGTTCTCTGCAGTAGCTTCTTCAGGTTATGATCCTAAAGAAAACAAGAAACCTCAAAACAGTCAGGATAAACACAGTTCATTATGTAAATACTATAAAAAGTTTTATATACATGGGCAGCAAATTCAAGAAGTTGTTTTTTTTTCCAAAAATCTGTTGACAACACATTTTTGAGCTGGTGTTAGGAGGTAGTTGTAATCATCCGTGAAGCAATATTGAGGCAGTAAAGTCAGGAATGCACCAATAGCATCTGTGCTACAGGGTGCACTAGAAAATGTGGCAGTTGCAAACTGCTGTCCTCCAGTGCTGAAAGGCAACCCATGCAGACCAATACAGTTTTTGTTCAAAATCACGTAACAACAAAGAAGATTCTACCACATGGCATGGAACAAATTCAAATGGTAAACAAAATCTATTATTTAAGCAATTTACAGGAGTAAATAAGAAAAAATAAAGGATTTTGTAAAATTTCACAAAAGCATGACTTGTGAACAGATTTTCTGCCTCATTCCAAGCTCTCTGGCCCTACATAAAACATGCTTTATAGAAGAACCTCAAACCTCTCCTCTTGTCCAGGCGAAGCAACATTTTAATAGCACTCCAACACACTGTAACTGCAGTATCACATAGTATGAGGGCTGCTCTGAAAGTAATGCCCCCTATTTTATTATGTTGGCCCACAAGGTCAGAGGCAGATGTTGGTGGTATGGCAGTAGAGGTTGAACCTTTCTGTTCATCACTGGTCAAAATGCACGGCTAATGGTGGTGACTAGGCTGAAAAATAGTGTTTTGTAGCTGAGAATTTGGTCTATCAAATAGTCTTACTGTGCTCTCTGTACCTGTTGTAGTTTCCATGGAAATAAAAAACACTTCTAGCACAGTTTTGGATGCCACAAGACAAAAAGGACAGAAAGCTACTAGAGAGCATTCAAAGAAGGGCTATGAAGGTGGGTAAGGATCTAGAGGTGAAGATGTATGAGGATTGGGTGAGCTCCCTTGGTTTGCTCAGCCCAGAGCAGAGGAGGCTGAGGGGAGGCCTCACGGCGGCCTACAGCTTCCTCACGAGGGGAGCGGAGGGGCAGGTGCTGATCTCTTCCCCATGGTGACCAGCAGAGTTCGAGAAGTGTTTGGACAACTCTCTCAGAAATTTGGTTGGAATTTCGGGTAGTTCTGTGTGGAGCCAGGAGTTGGACTTCATGCTTGTGGGTCCCTTCCAACTCAGGATATTCTATGAAACAGGAGGCATTACTTTCGGAGTGAGCTACGTACATTGCTAATGTCAGCTTGAACACGTTGAGCACAAATTAGTCTCTCATAGGGCATATTTGCCATTTGTAACACTTCAACCGTAGCACTTATACACATGTCTAACCGCAGCTGACGCAGGTAGCTAAGCACCAGTGGCGGTGCTTTTCCCTCCCAGCAGACTGAAGGCATCAAGCTGCATGAAGCCCCCGAGCAGTGGTGCTGATGGGGCTGTCTGTAGCACCGGCGGCTCAAAGCTTCCAAACCAGAGAATTAAGCTAATTGTGGGGCAGTCATTTTAGGCAGGTCTGTCACCAAGCTGTCTTTGGTAAAATGTAGCCTCATTTGTACTACCATTTACAAAATGAAGAAAATTGCTGTGAAATACATTTGGAACGTCGCTATTTATAGTGCTGAGGTACAGGTGAAGGGAAGAAAACCTTGCACCTTCACCATGCCAGCCCCATGGCTTCAGGCCAGCAGAAAGAAAAGAACTCCATAAATAAAGAACGTATCGGGCTTTACTCTGCTATTAGTTACTCCCACATAAATCAGGAATGTCTCTCCTAAAGGAACTCTATTTATAGGGATATAGGCCAGATATAACGAAAACAAGTACAGGCTCAAGATATACTCATAATAAGCTGTATTTTATAGTTATCCATATATAGATGTAAAAATAATCCTTATATTACATATATAGTTGTCATATATATACACTTTATATATATTCATACATACACACGGTGTCAGATTTTAAAATAGCTTTCTCAGAATTAACCTCTACAGTGTAACATAAATTGCTAATATCAGCTTGGAGATGTTGAGCACAAGGTATTTCCTCATAGGGCTTTTATTGGCCTCTTATAACTTTGGTATGAATTCACAGTTTGGCCATCATTTTACCCCCAAGTCATGCTATATACACTGAATTGTACTACCTGGATAGGCAAGCATGGTCAGCTCCTCTTCATTTTTATTGAAATTTTTATTGAAATAAAAGGCTATCCAATATTACTAAGTTAAGACAGTCGTATAACTGGGGAGGGACTTCTTACAAGGGCATGTAAGGATAGAACAAGGGGTAATGGCTACAAACTGAAAGAGGGTAGATTTAGACTAGATCTAAGGAAGAAATTCTTCACTGTGAGGCTGGTGAGACACTGGAACAGGTTGCCCAGAGAAGCTGTGGATGCCCCCTCCCTGGAAGTGTTCAAAGCCAGGCTGGGTGGGGCTTTGGGCAACCTGGTCTAGTGGGAGGTGTCCTTGCCCATGGCAGGGGGGGTGGAACAAGATGATCTCTAAGGTCCCTTCCAACCTGAACCATTCTATGATTCTATGATTTTATATTTTTCAAGTGAATATTCAAAGTCATAAGAGGTTAGTTTGATATAAAAGCTTGCAGCTTTTGGGGAAAAAAAAAAAAGCGCTGTTGAAATCAAGAGCAATGAATCTTCTAATTGTAAGCTATAATTCACGATAAAATAGCTTCGTATTTTCCAAATACAAATAGACTACTTTTTTTTTTTTTTTTTTTAATCACCATCTTTTGTACAGCCCTAGCTTCCCTCTTAAAAGCTTCCTCACATTTAGGTTATCCGGGCTTTACAATACAATGTTCTCGCATTACCTTGCATTTTCACTGGTAACAAAGATAAACTGGAAAAATGTTTACTGATGACACAATTGGAGTTTTGATGAACATATTGCTCAGAAGATTGCTACTGTTTCCTATTTAGCAGCCTCAGATTTAGAGAACAGCATTATTATTGCTTTGTTATAAGCTCTCCAAATACAAAATTATTTTTTTCTAATCATATTAGGAAAAAATTTTGAGGAAAGAAAAAATCACTACACACCTTCTCCCTCATGTATATGAATTTACACAAAAAATGGATCCAGTAGCTCTGAACATATTACCTGCCCAATAAACAACATCCCAGCAGATCTCTTTTTGCAGTAGTCTATTGCAACGTGTATTGAACCTTCCACCTAAGAGATTTTGAGACCAAGCTAAGGAACCTCATTTATCACTTACATTTGAAATCTTAAAAAATTGCAAGTCCTGTTGCTTGTAAGGCGCAGCCAAGGCAGTGCTCATAAATAAAAAAGTCATAACACTGGAATACTCATATGGTCACTTTTAGAAATGGTTGGAAAAAATTCTAAACCAGCCATTTATTACTTGAGTCAATTTTTTTTTCAGTAAAGATGGACTGCTCCCTAATGATCCACTGTGCAGTATATATTATTTAAAAAGAAAGGAAAATTAGCATGGATTTATCTTAGTGACTGATTCCTTGGAAACTCTTGGGATTAACATACTCAATTAGGAATCCAAAAACCAAGAGGTCAATCATGGATTAAAGTTGATGAGACCAGCCTATAAGCAATTCTGACAATTTCTTCACACAACAGGGGGTTGGAATACGGAATAAACTGTCAACGGCAGCAATATAAACTAGGAGCTGTAGATCAACTGAGAAAGAATTAGGATGCATTTTTTAAAACAAAAAATAAATGCACCTATAGCCACTTTCTGGGTAATTCTGGATTAGATTGGCAATTATATTTTATGATATTCCTAGAAGTTTGGTAGGCTATTTCCAAGATCTATTTTCTGCAACTATTGCTTCTAAAGAATGCTTTCTTGAATTAGAGCCTACGATCAGCTTTTTTGGGGGTGGAAAGAGGATAATGTCCTATTTTGTTCTAGGTTTTCTACTTCTGTGCATTAAACCTGTGTATCAGGCTGAAAAGTGCAAAGGCAAAATAAACACATAGGACTTGTTTTTCCTAAATTTATGAAGAAAGACAGTGCTGAGTCTCATATACCTATATTGCTTCTCACAGTGTGTCTATCACTGTGCTTTTCAGGCCTGCAAGTTCTATACTACAACTTCCACAGATTTTCTGCACTTTTTAAACTGACTGACATTGCCCAAGCTGAAGGACTTGGATTCCTGTTTTGTTGTTTGTTTATTTTTTTTTAATTTATTTATTTAAAGTTTCAAAAACCAAATGAACAAGAGGAACAAAAAGAGACCTCACTTTCTCCTAGGATTCCATTGCTTAACTATCTATGCATGATCACATAATAATGCTTCTCCTCCAGATAGGTGGAGATCCTGTGGCACATCTCACAGTACTGTACTGCTCTCTGAGACCCCTGAGCATCCATAAATGCCATCTAAATGGACATTACAGAGGTTTCTCCCGGGAGCCTTAATTTACACCTGCCACCTATCCTTAGGACACTGAATCCCACCTTTCGTGCACCTGAAAGCACCTGCCCACAGCAAATAAGTCACTTACCAGGGATATGATGAGAATTCAAAAAGCCAAATTTTCAAATTGCTACACAAATGGGAGTCACACACATTCCTGCTTTGTTTCATCAGGACACAGAATCATTTCAAGCTTACCACACCAACTGAGTACAAGCACATGGAAGTAATGACTATTAAATGCCTACCAAAGCATTTCAACGTGCAACTGAATGATCTGTATGCGTCAGCATGACAAGACAACTAGTTGCCTGTATTACTGTTATCCCTGTTCAGGAATTTTACAGCCAGATGTTCTTAATCTTTGCCTAACACTGGGGGGAAAATATTTCTCTGTTATCTTTTAACAAAGTTGCTTTTTATGACAACAGTTATTGCACTTCAGTCCTCAACTCATTCCAAAAATCCCCAAGCTTCAGGTTTTCTGTTCTCTGGCTATACCCTCAGAGATGCAAAGCCAATTGGAAACAGAAGGCACGGGGATCTAGGTAGAAGTCTGATTACATAAATCAGGGGATAAGCACATAGAAGTGCCAGAGCTGTATATTTTTCAGTATCACATCAGATAGACCAATTTCTGCATGCTATTTGGATAACAGGGCTAGAATTTCCATGCCTATCTTCTGTATTTTTTAAAAACCTGTTTGTCAGGAAAGCATGAAAATAAGAACAATTCTCATGCAGCAGAAAAAAACATCTTATGCAGGAACATTCCACGTGCACTTTCACAGCTTATGCTATCAGCCAGTCTGAGTGGTGACCACCACGAGCACACAGAGCACTTAGAGCTCTCACAGCCAGATCTTGTTGGACTTGTGAAATCCCCACTTACTTAAGAGCACGCCTATCTAAGCATTGTGTTTACTTGGAGTTTTGGAAGACCTGAAAACTCAGCTCTAGAAGAGAAACTATAATCCTACTGTTTTGTCCTGTAGTAGGTTTAACACTGCTCATGTGTAAGTTAAGACCATCATTCTCAGCCTCCCTATAAAACAACAGCTTTCAGATTTAGGCTTACAATTTATCTCTAGATATTTAAGGCAGAAAAGAAAATAACGCAGCTGCAAGTTACATGTGCTATACACTCTCCCTCTTTCCTTTCACTTCTGTTTCTCTTCTAGTTGAGTCTCATGGCCCTGCACTACCCAGCCTTGACAAAGGGACCACATATAAATATATACATAAATTATTCTGCAACATCTAATACACAGGTACTCCAGGTTTCAGATGAACAAATACGTTCCAGAGTAGTATTGAGCACTCCTTTCCTGCACATCTTGTGTTGACCTAAAAGCTATCTTCCATGCTACTGTTTCCCCAGAACCATTCCCAAATGTCTTGAACTCTTACCTATTATTTCTGATAACACCTTTGATCTTGCTGTGTTTCTATCCTGCAAGCATGACATGAAAGCAACATTCCTATATTCTTTTACATTCAAAATCAGCTATATTTCAAAGCTCTGATGTCATCAGGACAACTTTATACCATCTCCAGTGAAATATATCTGCTCAGCAGATGTGAAACAGATCTTTTGTTTCACTACTCACTTAAAAGCCAGCTACAGAATTCTATGAGGTGGTGTTATGTAATGATGCGCAGGTATTTGTCTGTCAAGACTCAAAAAGCCAAAACCTTGCCGTTGACCTCCTGTGTTTAAGGCTGATTCTTAACAACTGGTAATCCAATAGTTTTAGTGCACATTGCTGTTGCAATATAGGAATGAAAACCAAAAAGGGGGCTTTACATTGGCATTACATCCCTGTAGGCATCTTGGTAACTTTCTAAACAGCTTCACTTATAAGGGTGAGGACAGCACCTCTGTAACCACCATATGCAAGAGCTCCAGTGTCAGCAAGAATCACACCTAAAGAACTTCAATTTCCAGGACCTGTTTTTCTTCTTTAGATTTGTATTGCACTTCCTAAAAGTGAGTGGGCAAATTAAGAGAATGTTGGGAGGATAACAATGAAGAAATGTAAAGGGGAAGATAAATCAGGTCAGAGACAGGAGGGCAATACCAAGTTTCCAGATGTAACACTAGACCAAAATCTTCTCCAATTTGACTGTTACTACTTCTCCACAAGTTTAAAAATTCACTTTTTAAAGAAAATATACATTAAAAAAAATCTGAAAGCCAGTATTCCCTCATTCTAAATCAAACAAGGGAAAACACAGTCTCACCTCCACTTTCTCTGTAATCCCCCGACTACAAGGCCTGCCTTCTGTTATCAGCTCTCTAGTTGCACGAAATTGTCCCAGTGCAGACACATTTTAGTCATCGACAAGGTAGATGAAAACAAACGTAGTTCATGGGGCTCACAAGTCTCCACCAAGAATCAGCCTTCATTGCAAGAAGGTAAACACCAGCTTTAACCCAGGAGCTTCTCTTTTAACTGTAAAACCCATGATGCCAGTCACCTGAACACATTTTCCACGAAATACCAAATTCTGTAGTTTACCTCTTTTGCCAGAAACTGAAGGAAAACTGACAAAATTAATGTCTCCGATGTCACAGTTTGGATTCTCCTGGTGTAAGAGTGTTTGGTATCAACTTTTAAGTGCAAAAAGGGTTTTACCTTGAGAAACTAAGAAAGCAGACATCAAGGTATTCTCCTCAAGCACTTATCACTGTTTAATTAACTCAAGTTTAAACTACTCTTGAACATACACCTCTGCAACTTTTGTGTTCAGATATTCTGTGCACTGAAACCTGAATATCATTTCTCTCTATGATATTTGTAAAGTCTCAGGATAAAAAAATTATGATGAGCCCCAGCGCTTCACTGCTGCAAAGTTAATTGACATAAGTCTTACTACAGTTATTCCTCAGGTGCTAAATCTTCATTGAAATAAAGCAGACACAGTAACAAAGGTATAACTGACAGTCTGTCATATTGACGGAAGTGCTTTTTGATTCAACTCTATAAATATTTACTCAGTACAATCCTTTAGAAGATCAAGTTAGAATGTAGTTCAAGTTCAAATCCCTGTTTCATTACAATGCTAAAAGAATACTCCCTGTACACCACACATCCAAGCAAGAAGTTCAGGTAAATATTAAGCTTGTCCAGAGTACTGGGAAGCAATCAGGAACATAACACATGCACAAGCAGCAGTGCAGCAGCGCTGGGCACTGAACCACCATTATCTCAAGCTGAAGAATGGATTCCCTTGGGCAGCTTCTTTCATATCACAAATTGATCAGCACTCCGGAGTCTCATGGCAGACTCAGCTAAACAACTCAGCTTTCTTTACGTAAAGCTAAAAAGGGAATTAGAGACCTCTTCTCCTGTTCCTCTAGACCTGTAAGATTCCCAGACCGGGGTCTTTTCAGTTTCCAGGCAATTTGGCTAGTTTTATACAGTTTTGGAGGTAAAGTTCCTTATAGTCGCTAATAAAGCAAGCTCACCACGGGAACTACAAACAAACTGAGCTCTTTCCATTGCTGCAGGTCTAAAAGATTTCTTCTTTTTGTTGCTTAATCTCCCATAAGCCTTAAACTTGCTCCCAACTTGCACACACAGAAGAGTTACCGAGGCGTGGGGCTGAAGCAAGCTGTATATTTTGCAGTGCTCAGGCGTTGGATGGAACGGACTCCCACTCTTACTTACAGAATAGAGCCAAAAGCTCATGTTCCTCAGTACAGCATATGGCAGAAGTGAACACAGTCTAAGGCAGCAAAGAGAATGTCTGACCTTACATTCTCAGAGCAGACTTGCATTTTATGCATCATATAGCAACATCTAATAAAATGCCTCCCTACAGCGAGATGATTAAGCTAGCACAGGCTGGAGGTCCCAGAGGCCTTCACCTCTCTTCAACCCCTTGCCCAGCTTCTCACATGGTAGAATGTAATATAGATATTCACTCAAAGTTCAGCACCAAATGTCCTAAATGAAGCAAAGACACACTATGCTGGAATGTGAAAGAAGTAGATTTTCCAAAACTAGGTTTCCAAAGGAGAAAAGAATTTCAGAAGGAAAATGCCAATCACAAAGCCGCTAAGCATTTCCTGAACAATTTATGAAAACAGTATTTCCCACACTCAGTAACAACCCCACTAGACAAGTACTTTATATTTCTCTTGCGTAATAATGAATACCATCGTCATCTCCAACAACACTTAAAAGCCAGTACTAAAAAGCACAAGTTATGATCGGCCAGAATTAAGTTAAGGACCATCTCAGAAAGTAAAGCATAAGTCAAATCTTAACTACAACCATAAGTGTGATAAAATTGCCTCAGAGTTGTAAAGGTGGCCTCTGCAGCAGGACAAGAACACACCTGTGAAATCTCAGGAACATGGATTTAAGTCTGGCAGAAAATCAGGCTGAAGAATTAGAATACAAGTAAGAAGTGGATTCTTACAATATAGAAAAATTGACTCCTTGCATTATCTTACAAATCTAGAACTATTGTACCTCACACAACCATCCTGTGCTCACTCACCACAGCAACACACTGCCACTATTTTGACAGCATGGTCTAATCTTTCTTGAAATTACAACAGCGAAGGTTAGAGCTAATTTAGAAATAGTTAGCAGACGCAAAATTGAATAAGTTAATGGGCAATATCTGTTCCGTAAGAGCCTAACACCATGTATAAAAGATGACTGGACCCTCAGGGAGTCAAATATACAGACTGACCACAATATGATTCACTGAATAATACAAGATTACTTACCACTACCTGCTAAAATACACATAACTGGCTGCCTAATTATAAGTGTTCTAATTTTCTTACTATTAAGCTCACTCTCGGCTCCTTAACTGTAGAAATAGAAAAATGAATATATACGCACATGGAAATACGCAAACAAAACATTAATGAACAAATTAGAATTTACTTCATCAGTCCTTGCGACCAAGCCATTGAATTCAAGTTTCTCTTGTGTCTAAATAGGCAACAAAAAACAATAAAAAAAATCCTTTTCTGGTCCCTCTTAACTTCAGACTGTATCCTGAAGCATGAAACTACACTCCTATCTACGAAACAATATGTTGATGTTCATAACATTATTCAGCCTCCTACAAAACCCAGTTTCACTACTTGACTTCTCAGGCAATGAATTTTACAAAATATAAACAGTTATATTTTAAATATTACTAAATCAAATAACCTGATTAATTTTATAATTTCACTGGTTCTGCAAGGCAATGCAACAGATTGTAAATGGGCAACAGGAAAACCAATTTCTGCTCTTTTCAAAAACCAAGGTCAACTAATTTCAGTTCCAGTTAAGCTGTGGTATTTATAATTCGCAAGCAATAGCAATAGTATTTCTTCCTGGTTTATTATTTGCCTAGTGAGTTCCTCCCAGTTCTATTCAATTAACTTTTGAGTTAACTTTATCCTCAAAATTCAAGTTTTCTAAATATAAGCTCTATTTAATAATTGAAGCTTTTCCATTAAAACAAAAACTTTCAGTAAGAACACATGCATTGTAGGGATAAACCTTGTCCCTGACATCACACATCCAAGGCTCAGCTGTATTAAACCTTTCACTTTTCCTTTTGCAAAAGTTAAATGACTCAATTGAACTAACTTAATTTGGAAAAGGAAACAGTTTTTAAGCGGTTAAATATAAAAACAGATGTCAGTCCACTTAGCTCAATCCAGTTGAATGAGCTTTTCCTTTTAGAAGAAACAATTTCAGGAGTAAGCATCTTTAAAGCCCATCCCTTTTGTTACTCCTACCTCAATGATATACAAAACCACATTCTTGTAGAAGCAGTACAGTATGCACTTGGTAACTCGATTGTAACTCCAAGCTCCATGGACCAACAGCAGCTTCTCCAAGTAGGAAAACTGTAGGAGAGAAAACAAGTTTATACATGTACAAAGAACTGTTTAGAAAATACATGAGAGTAAATCCTCCCAAACACCAAAAAAACCTCAGATCAGCTATGACAACTGCTGAAATGTGGTATTTTAATATTTCAGCAGCACACACATACAAAATGTATGTCCTGACACATAATATTTACAGGAAGTCTTTTTTAGCAGCAAGACCTAAGAAATAGACAAAGTGATCTTCATTGGCTTTAAATAGCAAAAAGCCCTCAACTCGTATTATTATTCTGACAGTAAAATCAGGCAAGGTTAACACAACACAGCCTCGTGGATTAAGAATAAACACAAACTCTTCATTTCATGGTCAAAGATTGCTCCGCTTGAGGACCTACAATGTTTAGGATACGGATCTCTTTTCTCTGTGTAAAATTAATAATCTCATCATTAGAACTGTCTGGAGCTGAAATAAAACGTACAATGGGAAACAAGCACAAAACAGATGCACACAATCTTTTACAGAGAATGGACACTCACGTTATCAGTCCATTGAATGTATGCAATCACATTATAAACCATTTTAGGTGCTTTGTATAAAGAAGGAGCCCAAAAGGGCAGGTAAATGAATCTAATCATTGTAAAAATGGATATCTTATAATGTTAGTGTGAACCACAGATGCGGTTCAATTCACCTCCATAGTTCTGCAGTTTTGAAAATGGATTCAAGAGATTATTTAGGTATTTTTACAGAAGCAGTTTCACAATGCAGCCTAGGAAATGCATAACTCCCTAGTCTTAGCTTCACCAGCAAGCTTTTTTATGGCCTGCAGCACTCCTCTTTTGTCCAGCTACAGAGGGTTCAAACTGGGGACTACATCTACTGCTCAGCATGCGTGAGCATGAAGAGTTCTTGAACTCAAAGGCAAGAACATTACTTGCTTTGCTTCCTTTTTATTGAAGGGACTTCATAGTAACGACTGACTTCTTAAATGCAGATTCTAGTTCAGTCTTTTTAACCAAAACTTATTTGAAACTTTGAAAGCTGCAGTAATGAATTAGAACTGCCCTGAGAGAGCTCTGCTCCCATGATTTCCAGCACGGAAATCACTGAACCACAAATCCTCTAAGAACAACCTTTCTGACATGCATCAGCAGCTCAGATTTGTTAGGATATGCCAGCAAGAAAGGAGGAGAGAAAATAAAAGTGAACGAAGCTTCACGGTTCAGCCTCTGCCCAACTTGAATCAGGACTCAAAGTGGGACACATGAGGGAGCAGTTAACCTATGAGCCACCTACTGCCTCAGCTAATTTGCAGCACTTTTATAACTCTATTCTTCAAAACTCACTGACAAAGCATCAGCAGTGATGGGAACCTTCCCACTACATCCTGACGAGCAGCCCCAAACACCTCCTGTGGAGAACAGAGAGTTAGATGCACCCTAACTAATTTCCTCTCTGCTGAGTCTGAAGAGTGACTGTCTCAGATGTGGCTGCTGTCACAGCTCAAGGCTGGACAAGTGCTGCCATTAACTGCTCTTTAATCCCTGCAGTCACAAAGATGAAGCCACTACAAAGCACAGTGAGTGACATTAGTAACCTAAA
The DNA here is from genome assembly GCA_013396635.1 of Penelope pileata. Lineage (NCBI taxonomy): Eukaryota > Metazoa > Chordata > Aves > Galliformes > Cracidae > Penelope > Penelope pileata. The sequence continues at coordinate 658,262 of WBMW01005290.1, forward strand.
TAACACAGCTAGTTCTAAGCCCGTTTGCACTGGTGAGGAGCCCTATTAAGACGGAGCAAGGAATTAGATTTTTGATGCTGATCACTGAAACGATGCAAATGCACAACTACTGGCACACGGGAGTGGCCATGGGAACAGGGCTCTACGAAGACCTTGCACTCATTTGGGCACTGCTGCATTCATGGGTTTTTAAAGTATGTGTAGAAGGAAACATGAACACTTGTCTAAGAAAGAAGTTCAGAAAAGGTAATGCTCTCTAGACACCAGATGCTCTCTGGATTAAGATGATAAAGGCTTTTACTGGGGAAAAAGTTTTTAAATTCTACTACTGTCTCTCTAAGCAGTTAGGTCGTTTGATTTGGGAATTCTCTAAATATGGATCACTGGTGCAATATCATTTCAAGGGAAAAGGATGACTCAAGCAGATGCTCCTTGCACCTGTGGAAGCTATTTGGAGCAGAGTCAGACGCAAGCTGCCTTTTTAGTTTTGTTTGGTTTATGCTTTGATTCCCCCTGGAATCCTGAGCCAGTTTATATAGAGACCTTCTCTTCCATAAGTGCCTACTTCTGGCACCACTGTATTTGAAATCTCATTTGAACATGAGATGCTACATTATAGCAGTCGTTTTAAATTACTCAATAAGAACATACTCTGCCTTCAAGGCATGCACACACAGTAACACTTCAGTGGGAGTTATACGTCTTCACTGAAAGAAATATACCCCATGGAGATCAAGTTTTTCTTTTGAACATTTTTTTGAAATATAACTATACACTACTGGTCCTCTTTGTAAGAGGGATTCCTTGATATCCTTTCTAACTAGCACAAACCTTTCTTAAATAATCAAAAAAATACATACTGTTTTACCCATTTTTGAAAGTTTAAACTCTGTGCTAATGTGACCAGCTTCTACTGCATACTGATCCAAGGAGATTCACTGCTATTGTCATTAACTCCCAGACAGGAGTTTAAACCAAGAACAACTTATTTCTGTCATTCTAACATTAAATCCAAAGACATGGGTTTTTTTTGGTAATTCAGAAGCAACACATGAATGTGAAGGGACTTCAGACGTAATGTTACTGCCACTAATGCAAAAGAACTTCAGTGTATAGGCCATGCTATTTGCCCCTCTGTGGACAAAATTCTCACTGCTTATGCTTACTTATTAAAATGGAAGTAATGAACGATCTGAGGAAATACAAGTAAAGAGCACTTGATTAAGTTATACAGCAGAAGCAATGTATAACCTACAGAAGTTAGAAAAAAAAAAACAAAATCATCGCAAGTTACCAAAGCCTATGGCAGTTCCTGTTTATGATGGTCCTTGGTGAAGCAGCCTAAAATTTTCAAGATAAATTTGGCGGAAGGTCTTAGTCATTCAAACCTGGAATCCATGGTGCTTCATCTGACCACAAAACGCAATACAGCAGCAATACAAGGCTGCCACTTGACTTCACAGCAGGGCTAACACATTACAGTTACCTGTCTAAATAACAGCATTATCTATGCCTTTTCAAAACCTCACCTTCCACTGAAACTATGAGAAGAATGTAACATTTCGTATCAACTGGTGGAGCAAATCTACCTACATCTTCGCAGAAAGAAACAGCAGCTGATGCTCACAGATCACTGAAGAGTCAGCAGATCAGATCATCTCTGCTGCCTGCCTGCTCCCATCTATTCTTGCCCTGTGATCAGTCTCAAATACAACACAGGGAACCTGAACTGCTAACAGTATTCAGAAGACGACTGGCAACTGAAGTATCTCATTCCTTACTTACGCTTCATATAAAGTCTTTATCCTACACCTCAGTTTCTTCAGTGAAAGTAAAAAGGCCCTTCTACTCTCCTCTTTAGCTGAAGTAATCAGTGCTGAATTTGACAGCATAGTTTGGGAGCACTCACCCAAACAATGTTCAAAATAACATACCTAAAATGAAAACATTGCCGAGCTCTTCAGGACTGTGAACAATTCTTGGATATGTCATGGGGGCGGGAGGAATATAAAAGGAGAACATGACCTCAAAATAAGAATTTCCAAACAGCCACACTCTTACACACCTGTTTGTAATGCCTATTCATGGTAAGGGAAAAGAACTTTCACAAGGGAGATAAGTTGCACTTAAAAGCATGTTGACTTAAGCATCACAAAGTGCCTCTCCCTGATTATGGAAGAGCCAAGACATCGCACAGCCAGCAGGAGGAAACTGAAGCTTCACGGGAGGACAGAGCTTTGCTGTGAAGAACACAGAAGTCAAAACAATGGATTCCAAAACTACGTCCCAGGTATCTGTTTTAGATACTGCCTTGAAAAGGAAATGATCAGAGATTCTCCTAGTTCTAAGGCCAAGAGAAGACATTGAGCACTACATGGCCACACACTGGGCTCTCTGACATGAGGATACGGCAGTTGCCCTGTTTGGCCTCTGACCTGTGCAATGGCATAATCCGAGCAATTGGTTGCCTGCATGCCCTCGTTGCCGCTGATCCCAACTCCCACGTGAGCGGTCTGGATCATTCCCACGTCGTTGGCACCATCCCCAATGGCAAGTGTTATGGCATTCACATGTTTCTTTACCATGTCTACTATTTCAGACTTCTGTAGGGGAGATACTCTGAAAAGGAAAGAAAAATGTGTCAGTTTCTCACATGCTGAGTTATGTGCCTTTTCCAAAAGGACAGCTGTCATCTACATTTAGAAATAATCAAAGGGCAGTTGCTGGAAAGTTTCTTTATTCAACAACTAAGCTTCAGAACCTGTGCCAAAGCATTTCAAAATGAGAAAGCAGCTTTAAAAATAATTTCACATTTGCATAAAATATGAGAAGGTAACGATTAAAAACGATTTAAAATGACCAAGCAGACATGAAAGCTTTTCAAGCTTTCCTTCCATCCCCCAACCTCTCCTGAGACCAGTGGTATTACTGAGGGAACACTGGAGAAGGGAGTTTCCTCTCCAGCTACCATGGCTTACAGATCAACAGTGCATCTCCATCCAGGAGGAAGACCATGAACGTTTAGAGAATAAAGCGGTCCAAAGTGCTGGGCAAAGATTCTGTAGGCTTACCTTGTTCCCTTTTTCAGCTTATTTTCCCTCTTGTGAACCAATCTTTTCACCCTCAGACCACTCATTTTGTATCCAACAAAAAATAAGGCTTTATCTCTGATTTCCCATATGTCCTGCATGCTGGTGCCACCCTGGCTTCAGTGATGATGTTAATTCCTATTCAAACCCAAATGAATTGAAAAGCAAGCCCCCGAACACCTGAATACTCTCAGGTATTACTCTTGTCAGGTTTTTTGGCAGTTACATTAACCTAATCCCTCATTTTATATCAGTTTCAGTTTGATAAAAATTCATGGAATTCAATGGAGTCTAAACCAAGGAGAAGTGGAAAAATAAGCAGGACTAGGTCACTAAATTAGATGAGACATCCAAAATGGTTTTTTTAATGAAAAAGGTGGATCAGGTTACCAAATCATATGAGGTATTGTGGAAATACCTACATGTAGATTAAATATTTCCATTCTAAGCCCATCTGTACAAACAACTTTAATCCTTTTCCCCATCAGTTTTAGTTAAAGTTCCAAATAATTTTTTATTCCCTCAAATAATGCTTTAGACAAAACTTTTCCACATCTCAATTCAGCCACATAGCACTCAACAAAATGAATGTAACTGATATGTGAAAGCTTTACTGTGAAAATGGGGGAGAATGGGGAGCTTGGGGAATGGAAAGGATGGAGACTTTTTCCAAGGCATTTTTTTCAGAGTCCAGATCCTGTGGGAGCAACTTGCACAGCTTTGCAATACACCTGGTTGGGTTATTGCTCATCAAAAAAGCAAGGTCATTGTGGTCAGTACTTTACTTTATGGCCTTGATTTTGTCTAGTGCTAATCACCTCTTAAGGTGAGACTCAGTAAGCAATTGGGGGAATTATTTCCTAGGAAAAAAATTGTTAGGTTCAAAACTCACATGTGAGCTAACACCTGAGAAGTCTTGCAGCTGTCCTGTGCCTAAAAGCTGGAAATAGGGAAAAGCTGACCAGGCCATGGTACTTGATCCCATGGTTAGATGTATACAGAGCACACTTTTACCATCTACACCAAATGAAACTAAATATACAGTTAGATAACACCCAGTTAAAGACTAAAAACTTCAATATACCTAGTAAAAAAAAAAAAAAACTAAACGAGCCTTTGTAAAAACTAGATATATCCTTTAAACACTGGAGACCTCTCTGCATTCATTTTAAGACAAAACCTAAGACAAGACTTGAGCATAGAGAGTTACTTGACTGTAGCTACTTATTCTAAATGGATGCTTGCTAACAAGTGCCCTCTTTGCTCCCTCCCTCCATGAAGTACATCCCTGCTCTCCTGGGAACACACTTTGCTGCACAAAGTATAACAACTATGAAAGTTTTGAATTGGATGGCTATCAATTTCCTGGGGGGCTTATGCCCCTCCCGACTCACTCTCAGCTCCCAGGCCCCTTCTGCTCCTGGTAATCTGGTACCAACACTGCCCTGGATGACATTAATCCCCTTAGCCAGATGATCAGAGCTGCCGTTCGTTTCCCACATTTGATAGGCTGCCTACATGAATAAGAGGAAGATTACAGCGCACGACACGATTAACCTGAAGCTTCCCTCAGGTGGTATCTTGGAAGGGGAGGAGGAAAAGCCGAGTTCACAAAGATTCTTGGACAAATGAATAAGTTCAAAGTAAAAAGCGCAAGGAAAGAGCCAACTACTTTGGAGAAAAAATTTGCAGCGACACGCAACTATTGGTAATTACCATTTTGGTGGAACATCCCCGTCTTTTCATTGGAGAGCTTACTGCAGCAATATCAGGATGTAAGCCTTGCCTTGATATGTACCCAAATAAGAATTAAGATGTGAGCAAAACATCAGCTGCATCATAATCTTCTGCTTATTCACGCATTAACTGGCTGGCCAGCAGTGCCTCTCTCAAAGGTTCTTAAAGTGAAACTCAATGGGGTTCACTAAAAGTGTTTATATATAAATTATTTTTATTGTCTCTACTCAAAATTATCTATCAATTCTCTCTTCTAAGCATGTACCTGGGAAGCCAAGAGTTCAGATACCAGTCTTATACGTAAAGGATCAAGTCTTCAGACTCCTGCTCCAAGTGCTTCCTCACTAATGTGCACTGAAGCTATTCAGGCTGCAGAGAGCCTGGGGTCAGGACTGCACCTTTAGAAAGCTTTTAGCATTCACTGGTTGGTTGCATAGTGTAAGCACAACACGAAGTATTCAGGGATGATGGAAAGGATGCATGAAATTAAGTGTCAGCCACACTGCAGGTCTGCTGTGCGCCCGCTGCTGTGAACCTCCTTCTATTAGCCTGGCTCTTGAGAGGGCAACAGCTGGCATGGAAAATGGAAGGTTCTCCTCAGTACCAAACCTGCTTGGTCTCCATCAGCATCTTTAACAGATTACTACAGAAAGCAATTTGCATCCTGAGTGAGATGACAGATGCCCTGATGTCACATTATTTCCCCCATAATGGGATGGGTGAAGGCAACAGAGGATGCAAAGCACTGTGTCTTGGAAAGGAGCTGGGGAAGAATCGCAGCCCAGACTCTCTGAACGACATGGATCTATTTATTCTCATGTCACTTAAATCCATATGGAAACTGTGGAGGAATGCAACGTTTAGTATTTCCAAGTAATGTGCTTCTGTATTTTCACTATCAGTAAATACTTTCATTTTACTTTCACTTTTTGCAATCTGACAAGCAATCTATTTCTCTTCCTCCCAAACTCCATCCAGGCATCACAAGGGATACAGTTACAAATGTGACAGCAAGGACACAGTCAGCACAACCACCCTTTGTCACACGGTCAGTGACGTGCTCCACAAGATGAAGGGAGGAACAGTTTCATAACTGTCTCTGCACATCTGTACTTACTGGACTGTTACAGACACATGAGAGCAATTGATGGCAACTGTAAATAATACTTCTCACAAAGGCCCTTAAACTACAGTTGCATCTTAGCAGATGCTTCAAGCGTACAGAGAAACCCCAGACGGGAAATGGAAGTGCAGTACTTTAAGTAAATGATGAGTTTTTGTGTATTGCATTCAAGCCTGAAGGACTCACTGAAGATGAGATCCTGCTAAAGTCAATTGTATGTAAGAAAGACATGATTAATGAAGAACAAGGTTAGGTAATTTCTAAGATACCACCTTATAATCAGACAGTATTACAAGGACATCTGCCTCTCTGTACTTGCAAGGCCAGCAGCCCCATGAGATCTCCCACACCAAAGCAAGACACAGCTTGGTGCTGGTTCTCAGCAGTCTACTCTGCCCCCTCTATGCATTCATTGTTTTTTCAAACCAAGGAGACTGGAGCATTTCTGTTGAAAGCTGCATACTTCTCCCAGCCCTAATTCAATGAAATAAACTCAAAATTCTAAGACATTGCACTTAAACTTCTAATGTTAATTTGTGAAAGAAAGAGGAAGGAAGCTGTTTCAAGTATTACCTCCTTCTGCTTCCATGCTGTAACGGGGATTAAACAGACATTAATGCCTTTAACATGAAACGTTAATTTGATATTCTGCTTCCTTGAAATGCCTCGTTAATGCAACACAAGAGGCTCTCAAGAGCCCACCTTTATTACACTGAACACGATTGTACCCTGTTCTATCATAAAATGCACTCGTACTTCCAAATGTGCACTGACCTCATCTTCAGAAAAGGCAGAGACAGCCCAGAAAAGGCTGAGAGATATCAATAATATTGACATTAAAGCATATGCACCGATCCTCAGAAAGAGGAGCAAGGTAAATTAACGCACCGCTGAAAGTAAGGAATGTTACCATGACATCATGTTTAGCAGCTTTTAATTAGATATTGATTTCTTCTGACACACACCAGTGTGCAGATTTCAACCACGTGTCACCCAAACAAGGGCTAGTCTTGAATTACATCTGTGATGCTCTGAGGCATCTTGCTCATGCACACATGTTGACTCAAAACGTGCACTACACTGAATCCTTTCCATTTACCAACCACTCCAAATCTGCTCTGCCTGCTGACAACCCAGATTTCACAGGGACTGGCTCTGGTGTAGTACTTACAGCGTTGGAGACAGCACTAAGTGAACTGATGGATAGTTCATAAAAAAGCACCAAAGGAATCCGTCTGACTAGAGACGTAAGTGCCTCCAAAGGAGACATCTCTATCTGCTAATCACAGCACACTCCCTTTATAGCCAGAAACAGGCACCTCTGGAGTGCAATTCATCTGTTCTGGTTTAGATACGTAAGGGTACAGTTCATCTCCTCTTTAAAGTGCCCCTTCTTCTCTTTTCAGCCCCAGTAAAGGGGCTGAAAGTGAAAAGCTCGCACAAAAATGCCTGCAACAGACAAGAAGAAGCCCACCTCATGTTACTGCAGTGTTAAACAGTACCCAGGTGCACAAGCTTTTTCTCTCTTGTATATTTATGTTCCAGGGGGTGGAACACCTCCCTCCCTCCATAGGCACATGGTGTCGAACAAACTTATCTATGACCTTCNCCTGATTCCATCTCTTCTGAACACAGATAACTTAAAGTCCTACCAAAGCTCTACTGGCATCTGTATACTTCACCACACTTTGCCGCGCCAGCCGCGATCGCACTTCTCTGCACTGTGCTCTTTTTCCCTGAGCAGACCATCCACCAAATACCCTCACTGGTGCATTTTGATCAGATTGACTTCAAGTTTATTTTCAAACATAAAAAAAGTTTTCTATCCTGTTTTACTTACCAGGAGTCTCTTTACATCTTATTGTAACAACAGAAAAGCCTTGCTTCAGTTTTTAACCTAATATGCTGGTCACGTACTCGACTTTTTGAACAATGTGTTGACTCAGAATTTCAGGCTATGCAGAGCAGGATTTTCAGTGCTTAGAATGGCTCTGAACACGCACACCCCTCTATGTACAAGCTCAGTCAATACTTTGTAGTTCTTTTTAATTTACCAAGTACCAAATAGTTCCTCCTGATGTACTTTAGGTATAATAGAAATGTCTTGTAAACATAAAGCTGTCTTTGTAGTTATAAAGCCACTGAATTACACACAGTCTTCTGAGCAGGAAGAACCCATCAAATTCACTTATTACCTTTGTATCACAAAACCAAAGATATTATTTTTAAAAATACATATATATATATTTAATATCCCTAGAGGATTCCCCACTTGCATTACATTATCTCCACAATTCATTCATCACTCACAGTTGCCACTGAAGCTGCTCCACAGGGCAAGGACAATGACATAACCTCTCTGTGAGCTGGATTCAGTGCATTTAGCAGCGTGACACAACACACAGCGCCCGAGCCAGCGCAGGGTTAAGTTTCAAGTCAGCATCTTCATCCCCTTTACTATCCCCCTGCCTGTTCCTGTCTCAATTGCCATTCCCCCAGCCAGCTTTACAGGGTGAAGATAAAACAAGAACAACCTACTTTGGGAAACGCATCATTTGGAAAGTGATGAGTTGGCACAAACATGGAGGGGAACGGGAGACTGCTTTGCATTTTTAACTACAACGGTCGCTAGTGGCAACAGTTATAATGCGTTTTTTAAGTGAAACTAATGTATCAAATTAATTTTGAGCTTCCCTCACCCCAAGCTGATTAAGGCACTTTTCATTTCCATGCTAATCAGGCTGAGCAGGTCACAGGCAGCAGAGAAATCTCTCTCTTTCTAATGACAGAGCGAAAACCCGTCAGGCTGAAGCGCACCGCGTACTGCCTTCATAACCCCCAGCACACGTGCAGAGGGAGGGCCACACCATTCACAGCACAGCTCCGTACTGAATTGGTGGAATTACATGGCAAGGGACATTATGGCCATTAATTGGCCCTTCAGCCTTGGAGAGAGGCCAGTATGAACCAGGAGAGCCCCACTGGGCAGTTCCTCTGGAGCCACGAGAGTGCTTGGGCAGCACTGAGCACAGCACGGGCAGCACCACAGCTCCAAAATACCAAGCACAGCAGCTCCAGACAGTGCTACCACTGCGAACCTCTGCTTCTTTCAGGACCAACCTCACACCTAAAAACAGCCTCAAAGCACGTGCAGGAGAGGAAGGTGGAGTGAGACATAGCTAATAGATCGGAGATAGTTTGCTATTTCAGCGTTCCAAGGACTGGCAGGTGTATTTCTTCACTTGAAGTGTGACAGTAATTCAGTGTGACTCACTCTCCTCCCCCTCTGGAAAAAAATCTCCTGGAATTTAAAATGATAACACACATAAATGATTGACTTCCAGCTACAAATAACTTCCCAAAGACACGGGATCTCTGCATCGCATGCTCCTCAGCCAGACTGACGGTCCCAGGCAGTTATCTCACCCAGCAGTTATCCAGGGAAGGCTGTAACGTACCAATGCGTCATGCTGAGGGGTCATTAACCACCGTGAAAATGCCACCTATCTGTAAAAAGGCAGATTTTCAATTTCAGAACTCTCAGTGCAGCTCAGAAGTCAGAATGCTGTTGTACCAGTGAAGAAAGGTGAGCCCTCTCCACATTCTTTTCACAACAATACTCAAGGCCAAGGTATTTCCCACCCTTCCCTGGAGTCTGGTCTCTAAGAAGAAAAAAAAAAGGTTTGAGGTGAAGTCCCTAAGCTCTTAGATATTTAGGAGAAAAAAGGGAATTTCTAGTTTTTAAAGCTCTTAACAGCTAGGGAAGTTGAGCACTACAGTGTTCACACTGAGATTATAAAAAACCAAAACCAAACAGGCCACTTTTACATTAAAAACTTACTGACACCTGAAACCTGATTGGGACCAGCCCCCTTTTATTTCTCAGTCTTGGTGAACTATTAAGCCTGCACTCTGTTCAAAGCAGGTTAAGCATTAACTTACAAAAAGCACTGCAAGCATGCTCACCATGCGTGAGGGTGGCCCAACGCCAGCGGGCTCCCAGCGAGGAGGAGGATGCCCCGTGCCTGTCAGTGAGAGGGCACATCTGGACAACAGCCTCAGTAACACGCTGTAATGTCTGGTTAGCCCAAGAGTGGATCACAGCACGTGAAGCTGATGCCCCACACCGCAGGCAGCGAGGGAGCACACCACTCATGCAGGACAGGCTGCCACAGCCCAGGGTGCATGCTGGCTCCTTCACACTCCCATTTCACAGTATAGGCACAATCTGAAGTGCTTTAACATAAACCTAGCAAACCTGTCTCTGTTATTTTCCAGACTTGCATTGACTTCTGGATTACGCTTGCAGAAATTATGCTTCTTTTTAAAGATTCAAGCTGGCCACCTCACTATTATTAAAAGAAATCTTGAGGAGTTTTGAGAAAAATGCATCAAAGAAACTGCCGTTCTCATTTCCTGCATGTGTCTCAACTCCCAGAGCCGATTTTCTTTTGCACATATGATTTTTAGTTTGTCTCATCCATGTTTCTGACCACAGAAGCAGCCCTACCAGCACAGACTGAGCACTCCAGCAGCGCAGATGGTTAAGAAAGCACAAGTATTTTGATTAAAAACCCAAAGCAGGCCAACAATTTTGCTTCACAAATTAGATAGAACTAGGAGCCAAATGTTCACAATGTCAAACCTTTCCATCTTTATTGGAAAGCCACAAAATGCAGCTGTTAGTGCTGAGTAATAGATGCCAGGTCACAGTGCTCCTTCCACCACACCTTTCACTTAAGGACAATAAACCAAGATACCTGAACGGACATCACAGGGAGTTTTAGAACAGGAGAGAGAAGAGAGGTGCATTTAAGAAGTTAATCTTTTCCTGAAAGCAGACGGAAGGGTATTGCCTGAAGGAACTTCTTTCCTGGAGTTAGGAAAGCAGCTTTGAAAACTTTCATCAGGTATTGCAATGAGCCCTTTTCCAGGACCTTGTGCTGTTCCCAGGTAAGCTTCCGGACCACTGAGAGGCATCATAAAGCATCAATCCCTTACCAGGAGCAGGGAACAGCAGGTTTCCTGCACATTCAGTTTTATACCAGATTGATCCAGAATAAGTGAGGCATCCTCTCTCTGCTACAATGATTTTAAGCACTGGACTGCTTCAGATCATTAGTGCCATAGTAATGTTGAATTGGAGGAAGTTCAACTGACAAGTGCCAACGGCAAGTGAAGTATCAAATAGAGCTACCTTATTATTGCTAAGGTAAAATACAGCCTGGGCTGCTCCTGAAAGAGCCTGACCGTATGAAACAGCTTCTCAAAAAGATACCATGGAAAACAGGGGAGGAAGGAGAATTGCTAGGACTTTTCATGACTTTTCATGACTCAAGCAATATTAAAGGTAGAACATCTGTGAGAAGAAATAGGCAACTTGCTCCAGTGCTGAAATATTCATGGACTCTACAGGAAGTAGGAAAGGTGTTTTTGTGAATTAGATCAGATATTCTTCATATATGCCAGAGCGTATCTGTATGGTTAAATAGATGCTTTCTGTTTTAATTCCAGCCATGAAGAGCAAGTCAGCTAGCTTGGAGGGCTTTCTGTCTAGAGAAAGGCTGTAGTAAGGCCCATGCTCTTGTGACAACTATAAAATGGTTTTCATAGCAGCATGCAGTCTTCTCTCAATGTGCGCAGCAAATTTCTTTTTTTTTTTTTAGTTACAAGATTTGAGATCTCAAGTTCATGTAAATCCTTCTCCTAAATGTCAGAGTAAGTTCATATATCTAGCTCTAACAAAATTCAGAACAGTAACTCATTCTCTAAAGAGAACACACCCAGAAAAATCTCACAGATACAGGTAAAAGGCAAGTCCCTGAAATATGACCATGTCTGCACTCCTGGCAAGTGGAAAGCTCTTGAGACAAGTTGCAGAATCTGAACATAGAACTGATAACATGAAAAGCTCTGTTTCAAGGACTCAGCAGACGTACAGCACTTTCTACAAGCTCCTATTAGCTCTATAAATTAGTTCACAACACAGGATACAAGGCATACTAAAGGACATACTATCTTTTGGGGTCTGTGACCAAAAAAGCCAGGGGCAGAGAGTAAGAGACGAGGAAAAATGAAACAATAGGCAAGAGACTGATCACAAGCCTCCAAAAATCAGGTATGTGCTGATAATTTTGATGACAACTGCGTACAGAATTTCAGTCAGCCTACATGGTACAGCTTGTACACTAAATGCCAAAGTTGAGTGTCTTGCTGGGCTGCCAATATGCATCTTCAGGGCATCTTCCTTCAAGTAAGTTCTGAAAAGAAACTTCCCCTTCTATACATCTATGAAATTTTCTCTAACCCTGCCACAGCATTTCACTTTCTCCTAATGGGGTCAGAGTAGCATTGCTAGAAGTTTGCTGGCAGTAATGTGCAAGGCACAGTCAAGGGTTACTACTGCAAATTCCAGGACTCAGCAACTCTAACATGAAAGTGTCAAAACACTCTGTTCATGAAGATGGAAAGATATTACATGAGCAGCTCTCCCATGAGTATAATGGAAAAACATCAAGATTAGTCTACAAATAGCCTTACAGTCACTCTTGATCATGATTTAAAATCAAAGCTAACACTTTGGATTAAAAAACTCTAAAAACAGATTGAATGCCAAAAAAAGTAAATTACTAAACCCTAAAGATGTTAAAAAAAATACATGGAACAGAATCTGCTTAGTCTTTAAGTGCATTTGGCTCTAATTGTACTGTAGATTCCCTGTTGTTTAATTTTCAGGAATAGAGCTTTTTATTCTCATTTACACTCCTCATCCCCCAGCACAAACACCTCAAACACAAGCCAACATGTTGGAACAGGACACAGCAAATAGCCCAAGTGAGAATCCAACTGCTTAAATGTATTTGGGACATAACTAATACATTATTTTTTGTATAAAATATAATTCACTGAAGTAAGGTCAAACATTCAGTGTTCAGCTGGTAATAGAGTAACTTAAGGATCCATTCTGCTCAAGACCACCAGCAGCCCAGATGCTGACAAAATGGATACCCTCAGAAAGTCGGCAGATGACCCTGACATAGGGGGATGACATGACACGGAATCACAGGACTTTGATTCAAAGGAACGTTGAGAAATTTAGGGCCAATAAACTTCATGAAGGAAAAGAAAAGCAAAGTTCCACACCTGGGACAAAACAATCCCATGCACTGGTGCAGGCTGAAAAATGACTCAGTAGCAGACATGCTGCAAAGAACCTTGGGGTTATGGCAGGCAGTGGTTTCAATGAGCCAAGAGTTTACTTTTACTGTGATTAGGGCAAGCTGTATGTTGGGTACATTAGGATGTGACCAGGACACAGACAGAAGCTATCACCACCCCCTTCAACACTGGTGGAAGCAACATCTGTAACAGGCCCAGGTTTGGGCCTCAAGCTGCAAAGGCATGCAGAGAAACTGGGAAGAGTCCAGCAGAGAATTACTAAGATGGTCAGGGGTCTAAAACACACAACCTGTGAGAAGAGGCTGTGTCACTTGGGCTTGCACAGTCCGGTGAAGAGGCAGACAATAGGTATTTAACTACAGAAAGTACAGCTTGCTTGGAATGGAGCTGCGTGCTGTGGTTTAACCCCGCAGCAGCTCAGCACCACACAGCCGTTCGCTCACTGCCTCCACAGTGGGATGAGGGAGAGAACTGGAAACAAAACAGAACTTGTGGGTTGAGATAAAAACTAAGATGGAAAAGGAAAATAGAAACAAAACTGTGGTGATAGCTATATATTTACAGATATATCCACAAAGCAATCACTCACCAACCACCAACTGATGCCCAGCTAACAACACAACCGCTGAACAACCGATGCCATGCTACCAACACAACGTCTCACCAGTCACCAGCTGATGCCCAGGCAGTCCCCAAGCAGCAGCCATTCCCCACAGCTTTATAGCCTTCCGCATGACGTCACATGGTACGGAATAACCCTTGCCTCAATCAAGCCAGCTGTCTTGGCTCTGCCACCACACCAGGAAGGCAGTGTCCCTTCCCCATCGAGCAGCCCAGCCTAGCCCCAGGCATGCTCCCATTGCTCAGCAGCAATGAAAATATTGGTGTGCTATTAATACTGTCTCAGCTGAAACCACTACACTACACAAACTCCCTCATCGTATCAAACAACATAACACGGGGCAACAGCCACAGATTGCAAACTGAGAGGGGTTCAGGTTGGACAGCTGGGACACTTTTATGAAGGCATTGAGCAATGGAACAGATTTGCCACAGAGGTTTTTCATGGTTCAACTAAATAAAGTCATGGCTACAGTGGCTTACAATTCTGCCTCGAACAAAAGGCTAGCCTAGGCCACCTGAGATCTCATCCATCTGGACTGTTTTACGACTGAAGTCTCAATTTAGTGGCAGTGCTGGGACTTGCCCACTGAAGGAGTGCCGTGGTCCCAAAAGATGAGTTCCCATGTGGATCTGTCACACACTATGAGGACAAGATTTCCAGAAGTAAGTTCAGTAGATGTGCTGCCTTGCTATCAAGCAGGTTTCCAGTGAGACATAATAAAACAAGGAGCTGCAACAGAAAAATGACAGTGTGGAACCTCATCTTCTTCCCTGCACGTAGTCATCACCCTACACTGTTGAAGCATGGTCTCCAGGTGAACAATCTTCTCCCTCCAGTCTTGCTTTTCCATCAGCACTTCAGAGTTCTCACTGTCACAACACCCCCCAGAAAGGGTATGTCTGAATAAATCCACTGGTGTTGAAATTATTTACATACAAAAATCTAAAGTTAAGGAAAATTGTTTCCTTGAGCAGTGGATTGAACAGTGAATCCATCAGACAGTAACATGCATTAGATTTGGCAACTTAAAGTTAACATTGTTTTGGGATAGACTCTAGAAAATTTATTGATTATTTTTATGCCATAGACTCTTCAGAAAAAAATAAATCTGGCATAAAGGCCAGTTCAAAAAAGAAATAAACAAATCACTTGAGAAAGCTTGACAGACAGGCAGCATAGACTCAACAGAAATTGCTCTGATCCAGCAAGTAAGAATTGCACATGGGAAAGATCCTTTCCAAAAGGGTCAGTTCACAAAACTTTTACGTTTTTTAAAATCACTCTCCACATGGCTATTTCCAAATCGAGCAAAATTTAACATTTTTCTCAGTAGTACTGTAGGGGAACTGTAAGGTCACGGCTTGGACTGATGATTGAGCACCTGGTGAAGGGGCGTGACTGGCGCGCGGAGCCGAGGCACTACGGACAGCTGTGCTCCCCGTGACCTGATGCAGCGGACCTGGGGTGGGGCTGCTCCAGGCTTAGATAAGGGCCAGCCAGGCAGAGATCAGATGAGAAAGCAGTTGGAGAAGCAGCAGCACGTGGAAGGAGCTGAAGGGAGCAGGAAGCACTGTGGAGAAGAGCCCCTAGCTCCAGATGAGAGAAATGGCATGGTTGTGAGAGTTTGGGACTTTTTCTGTTACAAGTACATGAAGTCTGATCAAAACCCTGTTTTCAGAGACAGCTGGGCCCTCCAGTAACAGGTGTTTCCAGGTTCTTTCCCTCACCTTCACTGGAGAAAAAAAAAACAAAACTGAAAACTAGATCTAATTCTCCTAATTAAAGAGAACTTAGCAGAAATAAGCACTAGAGCAGTTTCAAGAAACTAGTCATTAGCCTCATTTCTGTGTAACAGCTGCTGTGAAACTTGGGTGAACAGCTTAGCATTTGGGATGACTTCAGCTCCGTGCCATGCCTATTTGTGTGCCAGTGTGAAAAAAAGAGATTTGACCGACGAGATGGAACGGAGGCTGTAAGAGAAACAAACCCCCCTTGCTGTTGCGCTATGGCACAAACGTCACGGACAATGCTAACTTCTACATTAAGACTTCTCAGTCTTCTGTATCTAAGCCACATCTTGATTCCTGTCTATCCCTTCCTATGTTTAACTACGTATCTATGGCATCTATAAAACATAATAAATATGACTACTATAAGGAAAACCACAGAAGCATTTTACGTGGCTCTGTACTCCATTTAATAGCTGACAGTAACCCCTCTGAGCCCAATCTACGGATTACTGTAATCAACAGAAATCCTTCCATTGATTTTAATATGGCTCAAATAAGGTCCAGATGATCAGTCAAACCTCTGTAGACAAGAGTTCTTCAAATAAGTTCACCTTAAGAAAAGTTTCCAAGGGAAGCCATATCTAAGTGCCATACAGCAATTCTGAGTATTTAGCATTAACAACTGTCACTGCATTACTATTCCCAGCACATCGTGTAGCAGTAGATAAAGAAATCAACTCAGTTGTGCATGCTAATCAATGAACAGAGCAAACCATCGCAAGAGCCACTAAGCATCCTCTCTCCATCTGTAGCATTTGTCTGGTTGCTAGAGAGACTAAAGGAATTAAAAGAAAAAAAAAGGGAGTGGGGAACCTTTCACAACCGTGTAATCTGAACTGCAATAATTGCAAGTACAAGCAGGCTCCTTTTCAAACATACGTGGGTCAGAAATAACAGCACACCTCAAAGCAGCTGCGGTCATACTGTTTACTCTCCTTTTTGACATAAAAGCATTTTCCTCTGTGAACAGTTCTTAATGCAGAAACATCTAAATGTATGCTAATGCCCAACAGAGGAATAACTTCCTTTGATTGATTCAACAGTACTGAAAGCAAAAAAGGAAAAAAGATCAAACCAAGTATTATACAAACAACCAATGTCTTCAATATGGTACATGTCAGCATGAAAGCTGAAAGGAGTTGAACAAGCCAGCTACTAATGTCTTACATGGTTCTGAAAGTGGCAGTGTTCGTAAGTGCTTGCAGATAAAAGTGTTTTTCTTTAGTTGTGACATCAATTTATAGAGCTCTGTAATATTATGAAAGTGCTTTGATATAATGTGATTTATGAAGGAAAAGCACTTCTGGTGTCTTCAGAAAAAGCATAAGAGTTTACAATAAACATAAGATAATTAAGCAATTTTGCAGCCAGTTACTCTCCTGAAATCATAATTAGCAAAAACAAACATGACCTCCCCCCTTCTTTTCCACACTGCTTAAAATTCCTTCTCCTGTCTTCCATTTCACTGGCTCACCAGTCCTTTCACTGGAGAGATTCCATGACAAACTTCTCTGGCATCACTTTAGTAAAGATATTCAGACTTTCAACTCTTCCCAATACCCTGTTTTTCTACAAGGCTGCTACAGTGTTTACAGAAGAACACTAAGACAAAAAAAGTATGTATATCTGAACAATCAGTCTGTGACTCTTTCAAATGTGTCACGAGTAATACAAACTCTGGCTGTAGTGTGTTACACTTTACCCTTCCAGGGTTCAGCAAGATGTCTGTTGTTTTTCTGATGCTTAATCTATAACTGAAAGTTATTTAACTGCTAGAAAAACAAATGTCTGTGTTTAGATTTAACTGATCGTGTCCCAGATGCACAAAACACATAAGGAAATAAGGAAAACTAAATTGTTCTTTTAGAGACTGATGACAGAGTCTCCAGGAGACAGGAATAAAGCCAGAGGAGATGGCTGTATTTTGCCCTCCGAACAAGCGGCAGAAGCAACACAGGAACAGCGTTTGGCCATCGGGATCCAGTCCTGCTCCCCACACCGCCCCAAGGCACCCTGAAGTGCTGCTCCTGCAGAGTCAGGGTCCCTCTTGTGCTCTCCCACTCTGACATACAGAATCACAGAGTCACAGAATCACAGGGGCTGGAAGGGACCTCTGGAAATCATCCAGTCCAACCCCTCTACTAAAGCAGGCTCCCTACAGCAGGTTGCACAGGGAAGCATCCAGGTTTTTCTCAATGCAGCCTTTCCTCAAGCAGCCCAACAGGGAAGGCATAGGAAGGGAAACCCAACAACCAAAGCCAGTTCTTAAAAGCATTTGTACATACAGAGCCCTATTTTATGCAAGTCAGACAAATCCGGGCATCACAGCTACCTGCCAGCTCTACCAAAAATCTTCTGTCTCAGTTCTAGAAGCCAGACATTTACAGACCTTCACCACAGCAGCTCTTAAGCAAAGCTTTCGAATAAATCTTATTTCTGGATTTAGCAGTATCAGCTTCCCCTAAAGAAATTGCTCAGCAATGTCCAAAAAGGAAACAACTTTATAAATCAGCAAAATATAAAAGACAAAAAACCCCACTGTGCTACTGCATAAATCTATGGTGTATCCACATTCTTAATAGGCAGCTCTTATCTCTCAAACTGATAAAAAGAAGTAGAAAATATCTAAAAAGGGAGGCATGGAAGACCAAGTATGTGCAAGGGCTTCTGAGCAAGGACCCTTTATCTGAAAAAGGCAATAAAAAGTCAATAGCCCAGAGGTTAATTTGATGAGGTAGTGGGGGGAAAGAAAGCAGTTATTCCCTGACTATTCATCATTTCTTAAAACACAAAACTTGATGGCGTCCAACAAAGTTAATCAGGCAGATTTAAAAGCAACAGTACCTGCCCTGCACAGCACATAGCACCCTCTGTCCAGGGTGTGATTAGAGCCTGACCTCTAGTCAAGATTAGAGTTTCACACATTCAGAAAAAAAAAAAAGTGAAAATAATGAATAAATCAAGGATTATGAAAACAAGATGCAGATACAGCTCCTAGCAGATGAGGTCCCATGTTCACGGATCACATACGTTTCCCAAGGCAGCTACGAATGGCCGCTGTTTGAAACACAACCGGACTGCACTGGGTCTGGTCCGGTACAGACATTCGTGTGTGCAACTGGGCTTCAGATGACAACCACAGCAAACAAGGTTCTACACCAACTTACCACCAGTTAAATAGCAGCTATACTGCAGTGCTATCAACCCACTTGCAACACATCCTACTGAAAAACTCTTGGAAGAGAAAAGCTAGAATCCAGCTCGTTTCCAATCCTAGAATTCCAATGAATTTGATAACAATTTGTGTAGTAAAGCATAACACAATACCATGCCAGGGAATTGATCTTTTATTGCTTTGAATGAAATCCTGATAGCAGTCCACCTGCTTTTCTACAATTTCTTCCTCTAGGCAAAAAGAGATCAGTTATCACTAATTAGCAATGTGATACATTTTTTTCAATTTGTTAAAACTGATGAAGTATACAAAAGGTTTTGAAAAATCACAGCACGTATGAAACACTGAGCATTCAAGTGCCTTTTCATGGCTCCACTGCCTACTTCCTTCTGCAGAAGGGAGGAGCTCACGAAGGAAAAGTGAGCCTTCACGAACACCTCGGATTCATCCGCTTGGATCACCTCCTTGCCACAGATTTGGCCTTTCCCGTATCTGGCTGAGCATAGGTCAGTTCTTAAGAAAGGTCCTTTTGCTTTTATTCTTTTCAAGGATTAGGTAACTCTTCAAATTTTTATTTATTTAAATTATATATCTGAAGGTCACACCGAACTTTATGAATCCTATCTTATGATAGAATTATCTAGATCTTCACAAAAATACCTCAGTTAATGATTTCTGACAGAAAACCAACTGAAAAGAAGGGTGAATTGAAGGATCCAACTACTTCTCATGGCAAATGTACCACAGAGCTCCTGAACTTCTGGACTACCTGACAAAAAGAGCATGGAAAAGCAATGGAAAGTTTTTAGGAGAATATTCAGGCTTTGACAGACTTTAACCGTTAGCACTAAGGAAATCCTGTAAAGAATGAGAAGCATAGGGAAAAATAAGAAAGCATAGCTACTCTTCCTAAAGTAAGTCACAGAGCTAGCAAAGAGAAATAAAATTCTTCGCTCACATCATTTGGCATTTATTGATATTTTTGTTCCTTAATTTCTTTCATGGCAGCTTTCTTACATGCCTAATTCAGCTAAAACACTTCCAGAAGGCAAACCAAATGGGAAAAGCTCAAGGATACAGAGCAGAACGCCAAGGAGCTCTCGCCTGGACAGGATGACCAAGTGGAAGCTTTTATTGCATCAAAATTTGCACCCCTAGGACTCAACCATAGCCCGCATGCAAAAAGAATACCAAATATTTCTCCTTAAGCATTCCTGAGACATTATCTGACATAGACAGCAATCTTAAAAACAGTCAAAATTTAAACCAGCATTTTGCCAAACTATGTTTACCTCAGGTGATGCCTTTATTCTTACTTCAAGTAAACATGAGAAGTAAATGCACTGCAAAACTCGCATCCAGTTCACCTGACCAGCCAGGGAAGAGTCATCACTTAGAGGAGAGGAGAAAAGGAGGGCGGCATTTCTGTTCCATGACAAGAGAATGCTCAGAACAGAGACTGCAAGTGTCTCAATGCAATCTGTATTATCTGTTCTGACAAAATGTTAGGCAGCACAATGTGACTGAGAGACTTCTGGAGTTCAGGCTCGCTACCTTGGTTTGAAGAATCAGATCCACTCATTACTCTGTTTGAAGAAACGTCAAGGTGCATTCAATCCACAGGTAGCACTCCAAAATTTGCATCAGGCAGACTCCATTTTCCTGCTATGGAAAATTTCCTGCGATTTGTCTCCTTTGCTAGTGTTTTGCTTGACAGACACTCCTCAGCTTTGCTATCAACAGCACCTCCTAAACACAGAATACTTGGTGGAAACAGCCAATTACTTCATTAAAGGATATTTTTCTTTCGGCTGCACAGATTTGCTAAAAGGGAAAAGAACCTGCCTGAAGGTTTGCTTTCAACACTGTGCTGTAGACAGCACACAAAAAGCTTACTGCTTCCTGGGTATGGGAAATTAATACTTCTCTTAATGCTCCAGAACCGCAAGGACACTTCCAGCTGTGAAACAGGGCAACTGGAAGATTCCTGCAAAAATGTACCAACAGCAGATTTTAGAACACACACAGTAAGAAGTTTAGGGTCAGTTTTGTGCAGGTCATTTTTCAACTGTTCCTAAAAGACACCTACAAAGTTTCTCAAATCCTATTTGTTGTCCCAAATGAAGACTTCTTAAGAGGGCAACAGACCTAATGCCACAGTGAACCTGTAAATTGATCTGGTGCACCCATGTACCAGCAACGTTTGCTGTGTCTGCTGAAATGTCACTCCTCTCCCAATAAGTCTTCTCTGCCTTAGAAAACAAACATCAATAGAAATCAAAATTTCTCTGAGCAGTTTAAGTAAGAAAACCGTATCAGCCCCAAGCAGATTAAAATTTCGAGAGGCCAGTTTGATTCAGAGAGTTGAATAATCACAAAAGAAAGTGATTATTCCCATTGTAAGATGTTTACACCAGATTTCGGGCAGATTCCCACTCGTTTTTCTTTAATTATGCCTCTATAAACATAACTATTACACATCCCATCTTGTACGGTTAGGGAGAGACGTCTGTAAAAAAAATATTTCTCATTAATGAAACAGTATTTCACAAAGGGTCACTGAAAGAATGCGAAGTCATCTCCACCAAGCAGCTGAATCTCACAGAGCTGCAGGGTTCGGTGAGAATGACCTAAGCTGCGAGCACGTTAATACACAGTCAGCTTCCTCCTCAGCATCCTGTCAATACCACCAGGGGCTGGTCTTATTTCATTTACATATGCCATAAAAATCTTTCCCGGAGAAGGATATTGCATTACCGTATGCAGATTTTCAACCAGGAAACTGAACTTGAGGACAGCACTCTGGAGACTCAGTTCTTTAAAAAAACATATCTTGTAGGCAAGGAAGAAGGAATACAACAGCCAGCAAGCTAGCCTACATTTCTTCTGCACTTTTTGTTTTTTAGCCAGCAAGCTAGCCTATATTTCTTCTGCACTTTTTATTTTTTCTAAACACTTTTCTGCTCATAGACACACTAAATACCTGCACCACAAGGAAAGAACACAGGCAGACGTGTAACGCTGCCTGCAGTTTGTCCCGGTGCGCGAGTGGCCCAGCCACAGCCGCATTCCTCGCGGCGCAGCCGACCGCTGCCTGGCAGCAGCCCTGCTCCCAGCGCCTGGGCAAGTGAAGCCCGGCATCCTGGCAGAGGAGACCTGGGGCCCCTCCTGGAAGATCCTGCTAATTAAGCCAAGGTCTGTTAGAATTATGCAGTGTTCTTTCAGTACGTGTCTGCTCAGCAAAGGGTAGTAGCCCTCCAATACTTTTGGTTTGTCAGGCCTCCAAACACAACAAATGGAAACCAGTGGAGAGACACCAAGTGTCCCTATACCCCTTCAGGAAGGGATTTAGCACTATTGAATTACTGAACAGAATGCCACAAAGAAATATATGCTCTCTATTTCCTAAGGGGCAGTATCTGGATGCCTACATTGCCTGCTTGGACAGCGGGGTCAGCCTCCTGCGCTCCTACCTACCCGGTGCTACCGTCTGCAGGAACGACTTGCACAGCCAGCGTCAAGGAGTTCATTATCTCGGCAGATGGAGCAGAGCTGTCGGGCTAAAAGAAGCCCAGGCCCCACGGTGAATGGCTGCAAGCAGAAGCTGCAGAGGTGGGAAAGCAGTGCGATATGGAGGGGAAGGGAAAGCAAAGGGAAAGGCCAAGGAGATGGGAGGTGAGGAAGTCAGAGCTGGAGCCTGTAAAACGCGCTCGAAGCAGGAGCTGAAACATCTCCAGTGCCAACAGCTCAGAAATCCAGGACAGACACAGGGGCCTATGTGAAAAGAGAAAAACAGGAGAAGGGGGAGAAAAGGAACCAACTACGAAAAGGTCACGACATGAGACGTTGCAGGGTTTAAACACAGACTGAAGCTATTTCCTGTTTTAAAACTGAGAGAAAGTATTGATTAATATCAAGGAGAGTGATTTAGGGTAATGTAAATCAAGCTTTTCAGGAGCTGAAATGCCAGGAATGTTCCAGCTTTCAGAGAAGGGTGGGGTTTGGTTGCTTTTATTTTTTCCCAGTAATAGCTTTGTTTGCACATTTAATGTAGCATAGGACTAGAAAGTGGTGCTTTTTTTTTTTTTTTTTCCTCTTCCCTTAAAGCAAAGAAGAGATGTTGATGGCAAAAATAATAAAGAGAAACTTTTGGATCCCACTGAACCAAAAGAGAGGTTCTACTAAATTGACTTCTGCCAACTTCCATGAAAAAAAAAACCCTCTCCCACAGAACACACGAACCAACAAAAAAAACAACAACAAAAAAAAACCAGAAAACAAACAACCCCACACACCTTCTCCTAGCAAGGAGTGCTTTATTTTTATGTTCAGTCTTGTTTTATCATTTTTATAGGCTTTTTTTTTTTTTTTTAATAATTTAGGCCCATTTGTATATTGAAAAAAAAAATAAACAATTGAATAGCTTTGCACTGGAAGTTTTTGAACACTCGTTTTCAACTTTAAATTCCTAAGGTCATTTGCTGTGTCCCACCCCCTGGGAGTTATTAAAATAACATGCAAGTGCCCACCTCCCACCTCATGCCAGCCTTCTTCATAAAACCACGCCGGTGCCCCATTGATTCCGGCACAAACGACTTCCCCTCAGGTAAATGCACAGTGGGACTATGCGGAAAGCGGTGGCCCCGTCGCTATGAATTTCCACCACACATTTGACAACAGCATCCTTCTGGCCCCATGCTTTTGGGGGCATCCTGCCCACACACACATGGCAAAGCTGCTTTACTGCTGCTGCTGACGACCATTCCTCCCCTCCAGTTCAGAAAGGATGTGATCACGTTAATTCTTGATTTCGATAGTCACAACTCCAAAGGAACTCAAGGTCTTGCTTATGAGCTGGTAGCATAAAGCCAAAGAAATGTGCAATTAAAATAGCTAGTGCTACAAGAGAGGGGGAAAAAATAATAAAAAAAAAGACTTTCATAACATCCTCAGCATGAGATGTGACAGCATTAACTCTCCTCAGACAAACCCTTTCCCCATACTTTGCCCCGAGGTCAGTGTTTCATACTCCAGACCATCTCTGCATGTTCACAGCCCCGTGCAGCTGACTGCAGCACCTTCTGCTCGCTGCTGCTCACAGCCTGATGCTCAGCACTCTCACCAGCACGCCTGGGACCGGCTCAGTCTTTCAGTCCCTCAGTGCTTCACCAGCACATGCCGTAACACACCGGTGCCTGCTACCAGCCAACACCAGCTGTCAGACTGCACTCCAGCAAACGGGGCTTTAACTCAGCCTGTACGATCTCCCAGAGTCTCACAAATGGAGACAACTTCCTAGAGGAGCTCTGCTCTTCCCTGGCACTACTTTGCTGAAAAGCACAGTGACAATTACGAGCATACTTGACAAGGAACACACAGTTCTGGGGCTCCTGCCTTTAATCCCTGCCACACATCAACCCATCTGCACTGCCTCCTCCGGATCTACTGCACATATAAAGGCTTTGCCTTAGCTTTGCAGCAGAAGCGAGGTGTGCTGGGGAGATTGAGTTGTAGAAGCAAGTTCCTGGATGCCCGATCTGCCCATCACCTCTTCAGCCCCATGGTCTGTTTTCCCTCTACCCTGCCTCTAACACTGCCTGGTATAGAAGCTTGAGCTCGGCAAGTTTGTCAGACTCAGATCAAGGCACAAGTGAACACTCACAACTTAGGGACACAATGGATCCACACATCTTAAACTGCATGGCACCCTTGAGAAATCCTTTTTTCCAAGGACTTGCAAATTTGGATGGACTGGAGGAACAGCAGGAGTTCTGTGCAACTTGAATTTCCCTTGGCTAATATCAGTTCTCTCAGAACAGAAACATTACAAATACTAGAAACCTAAGTGCAAGTTCTCAACTCCAAAGACATGTTAATGGTCAGTGTCATCACACACAGGCAGGGCTTAATTCCATTTTAGATTCCTCGTCAGAAACCACACTGAGACACAGCAGAGGAGAAGCCTTATCAGCCCAAAATGCAGACCACAGGAGTTCTGTGTTACGAAAGGAAATTTTGTCTGCTGACAGAGTCAGGGCAACGCTTGCTGCAATCACATCCTCCCTCACAGATGCTTGCTCTTCTGATGCCATCAAGCACAGAAGTCACTTCCCTCTGGTGTTCCTGTCCTCCTACTGCACCCACAGTTTGCACATGTTTTTTTAGAACAAGCCACCAGTTGTTTTCTAGGCACTGGAGCAAAGCAAAGGAGCAGACAAGATGCTGGGATGCGTGAGAACACCCAGTCCTCTCTGGGCTAGAATTCTTTAACAAGTTCAAGGACAGAGCACAGCAGAGGGGCAGCACAAACTGGAAGATTTTCGAACGAGGAACACGCAACTTCAGAAAGGCAGGGACAATAGCTATGGAAATCCCCTATGAACACAACACATTGCTGTTTCCTAGGAAAGCTAGGCTGCAGAGTTTGTTTTCCACTACTGTCCCTGACAGTCCAGCTCTGGCAAAGCTTGTGTTGCTACCTCCAGTTTTATGGAACCTCCACAAAACTGCTGTGCTTCACGTCTTACAAGTTACCTTTGTGACTAAAAGGGGAAAATACTTTTAGCGCTGAGAATCAGGAGAATCAGCTAAATCCATCTATACGTGCTAAGTCACGGGCACACCCCTGTTTCTGTGAACATGGAATCAGTGTTACCATGCAGAACATAATAGTTTCTTACATGCAAAAGTATTGTCTTTCCTTTTAATATTCCACACCCTGTTCAAACCTTACCTATGCTCAAGTAAGACAGCTCGGCAGACCACGATACGCTATGTTTGAAATATTTTTTCTGACATTACAGTAGCAAATGGGTAGAAAGTTTCAGGACAAAGCAAGAATAAGCCAAAACATTACATGACGAGACATGTGGACTAATTTCTAACGCCTCCCCAGCTCCAAAACATTTCTTTTACCTGCTGATGTCCCTGTCTGGATTTTCAGTAATTCAATCTAATTATCATAGCATAAAGTAAGATTGCATTTTTTTTTAAACTCAAGAAAAATAAGGTAGAACTCTTCCAGAAGCTGTTGAACGCTTGGGCTGGGAGTGGAAGAAAGGCTGGGGGTGGGACAGGCTCCGATCAACCTGGAGCAAGGCCCGCAGCAGTAAAATTTGGCAGTGCAAGTTTGAGAAAAATCAATGGAATAACCAAAGAGCTTACCTCTACCCACAGCTTATTAGGACAGTATCAGGAAGGGAACAGTAGACAGCTCAGTAAATTTACATTAAAAGATGAAAGCCATATTACACGTTCCTTCCCTTCCCTGTTTTAAGCCAGGCTTGGGTTGTCTCTTGTTTGTGTTTTCAGGACTGCTCTCCATATTTGTAGCCAGCTGCTACTATATTGTAGCACTTTCCCCATGCTAAATCCCACAGAGCATTGCTCTGTGAGTCGCAGTGCTTGAAAAGAATCGTCTCAGGCAGATGTCAGTTCTCACATTACTCAAAACCTGAAGCTGGCACCAAGCATCCCTCCTCTTGCCGGGCTCAGCTCTCTTCCCTCACTGGTGTCTGAGAGTGCAAGTGTCAGAGCAAGGGCAAAACACACTTTAAATTGCTTTGTGTAAATTGGTCAAATTAGTAAGCAAAATATTTCTGCTGAGGGTTATTTCCCTCAAGGTAACAGAACAGCATTAACTTTCTAGTAATAATTTAATTCCATCTTGGCCATTGCTTAAACCCAGATGCTGTTTCTGTTTTACTGCATGAGTCAGACTGCAGTGCTTGGGGGGTTTCTTTTGGTTTTGTTGGGTTTGGATTTGGGGGTAAGGCAGTGGAAGAAAGGAAGGGAGACTGAGGGACTGTACCCTGTGTTCCCGTTTCACTGTACTGTATTGTGAACTGCAACTCCCAGATCAAAGGACACAAAACAAAAACCCTGCTAGCCCACCTCGCTGCTGCCATTAAGTTCCAGCACACGCTCTGCAGCTCATCCCGCAGCACTCAGCTGCCCCTGCTGCATACAGACGGGACCAGCGTCTGCCTTCCCAGAGAATCTGGACAGACTGTGAACGCCAGCATCTCCTCATGGGTACATGAAGAGCCGTAAGCTTTTTCATTATATTAAAAGAAAAGATATTTTCACTATCCTCAAGGGACAGGCAAAGGTATGATTGCTTACAGTGAACTATGAATAACTAAGTAAAATTTTCTGTTATGCCCCAGTAACTCAATACAATATGACAGCCAATTCCAGCAACAAGTAACTAATAGTAGGAAGGCAGGAACTTCATGTCACAATCTACCTTATTAGTTTACACAGGTTTTCATAACATTGTTATTAATTTGCTATGAACAAGGCTGCAGCCGCAGAATGATCCCATTGTTGGAACCCACAAAGCAAAATCACTTTGAAGGCTCTTGAATCACTTAAACAATTTCATAACTCAGCCAGTCCCAGAACAGAACATCCTTCATCTTACAATCACTCACGGGAAGAGAAAAATATGAAGTCCTGAACGTTCGTTTATAAATAAAGAAATAATAGATCCATTTATTTATAAATTCCTAGACAGAATGGAGTGGTGGTATGGTTAGACCCAGAACACACACAATGCAAGTGATTTTGCAAGTAAATATAATCTGAAGTGTTCTCAAACGAGACAGTTTCTTGGGGCTGATTCAATACTGGTTGCTGGGTGCTGAGACCTCACCATAAAAGCAGTACAAATATCAGATACTTTTATAACAGCAAAGCATTTGCTATGGAGAACTGGTAACATGCAACTAAAACACATCTTTATATTACACTGCAGTAAAGAAATACATCACTCAACTTTTCTACAACAATTCAACTAGATATACAGAAGGAATTGACAAGAAATGGTGCCCATCAGAATTTCCTGAGAAATTCTTCATAAACAGAAAAAAAACATTTTTCTACTAGAACGTTATGTCCTATTCTGAAGCACAAAATGCTGATACACAAATGAAAGGATTTCTACAGAAAACATTTAAATAAGGAAAAAACTGCAAAGCAATATTTGAAGATGGCTATTGTTGTTGAGTGGCTTCCATCTCTGCATGAGCCTTGCCCGCTGCTACATGACCCACGCTCCTACTGTCAAGAAAGCAGTATCAATTAATTACATTCAGTTTCTGTATTATATAGTATCATAGAATGGCTTGGGTTGGAAGGGACCTCAAAGATCTTGTAGTTCCAACCCTCCTGCCAGAGGCAGGGTTGCCATCCACTTAATCAGACACAATAGATCAGGCTGCCCAGCTTTCACATAGATAAGCACTAAAACCTTGAAAGCTATTCAAGATGACTGAGACAGCCAACTGCCCATCACAAATACTGCAGAGTTATGCTCGATCTGTAACAGAGAAACACCTTCAAGCCTGCAAATGAGAGCTTCAAGCCAGTAAAATCATGTTATCTTGCTTCTAGTGGTTTTATTCAGTGGTTTGGGGTTATTTCTGAAAGCATTCAGTACCATGCTGAATCAGACCTCAAACTTTTATCACCATCTGAAAGCATCCCTGCCTTATATGCTCATTTTTAAATTCATGTCTGAAATGTTCTTCAATTTTGGTTGCTCTTAAACTCTTATCCAGAGATGCATTATTTCAGTGCTGTGCTACTTACATGTGCTGTACCTCATCATCACAAACTTCAGTACACAACATGTTTGCAAGCCATCCCAAAACGAGCCCCAAGCCCTTTTCTGCGTATCCTTCTGACTTTACTGAGAAATGCAACAAATACACTGGCCACAGAGTTTGATATATTCCAAAAAAAAAAAACAAAAAAACACAGTATGAGAATTTACAAGAATCTCCCAGGCAGTTTAACACTTACCCTCATTCTGACTTAAGATAAGTAACCTTTCAAAACACCTTCATGGACTTGATGTCAGACTCAAATCTCATTTCCACATTTGTAAACTCCCTTGAAACAACTCCCAGATTTTAGTACTCTGCCTATTAAATACTTTTTTTCCCCTTATAATGACTTGAAACATTTTATGTAGCTTTCTACCACTATTTGTTATCAACAGCAGCATCACGGGACCATCACTGTGTAAACTTGACTTAAAACCCTAATCCCACAATGTGTCAAGCACTTAGCATCTAACAGGAGGCATTTAGCACCTCACAGAATTAGGCTGTAATGAGGATTTTATTGGAGTCTTTAACTCCCAACTACGGCCAAACTTACACCCCCAGAAGACACAATTTGGCACCAGGTAGAGAAGGGAGAATGAAGCAGAAAATATTCAAAATTACTGGGGAGAAGAGAAGGCAAAGGCACCACACATACTCACCAAGCAATTTCTGCATTTTCCTTCCTCATTTTGTTGACCTGGTTTAAAGCAGGAAGTGTTTTACTGTTCTGTAATAGCCCAGGTCTCTTGCTGGAATACCACTAATAGTGCTTTTTCCTCAATCCATTATCACTCAGTGCTACCCCCATGTCACCCAACGGAAGCAAGTGAGGGGCAGAGCCTTGCATGTTTCTAACACCTTTATTATATTCCAAAGATTCCAGAAATTTGAAACATTTCCAGAGGGGACACAACCACCCTTCTCCATGCAGCTTCTACCTTGAAGCACTGGAGCAAAAAATGGGAAAGCAGTTGCTCACCTGCTCCTCCTATCCACGTGTGTATCAGTTACCTTCAGGAAACCACCAAGCTCGAGGTGCTCTGAAGCCTGGCAGCTGGTGCGGGTGGCATTCACACAGCCACGGCTGTAGTCACACAATGGCAGCTGCACTGACACAGAGGCACAGTCTGGTTCTCTTGAGTTTATGGGAAAACTGCCCCATTTCCCTGGTATTTTAAAGCTATTCATGACAAAGAAACCTTAATGAAGCAAAGTTTTGTTACAGCTTTTCAAATCACTTGGGTAAGTCTCATATCAGGCCTCTCGGACAATTGCTTTGTGAAACTACAAGAGCTGAAGAGCTGCTATTGCCCAATTACGTTTGCAAGAGCCAGTTAGACTGTTAGCTTTAAGCAACAAGAATACTGATGAGCAATTTGGTGTTTAAAGTGATCGTTCATTAGAGTTGGTTTCAAGACAGATCAGCGTTTGTTTCTTCTAAAACCAAAATATTTAGTGCATAAATATTCTGAAAGACGGTACTTGGAAAAATGTGACTGGTTAGCTCAGAGATCCTAAGATAACAAAGAATGAAATGCCAGCAGTGGGAGGGATGGATGAAGTCTCACCTGTGGAAGCACTCAGACAGCACTGTGCCTGGCAGCGCAGCAGACATGCCGAGGCTGCCATCCTCAGGGGAGCACCCAGCTACTGCAGCCGGCTGCCAGAGAGGCTCCACGAAATCAGGCTATTCTTGTCATTTGCAATACTTTGTCATGATTCTGGATCACCTCTCTCTAGATTTCACAGCTCCTTGCAAAACAGAACTCTATTCCCTAAGTGTGCTGTGGTACCAGCTGTGAACAGTCCTTCTAAACTTTTAGCAGCAGACAACACTCACCATCTCACAAGCAGCTTCTTTTCAAAACTGGATACTCCACAGAAGTACAAAGACTGTTAGAAGAGTTTCGGACTATTTTTTTTAAATGAACTTTTACCAGCTTTTCTTCAGTATAGAGACAGCTTCTGTGCTCCTTTCGGTGTAGGGGAAGGAAACCAGACAACGTGAACTTGATTTAAAAGTCCGATTATTGCTTCTGTAGCAGCATTGAAGTTGGTGAAAATTAACATGGAAGTAAAGGAAAACCCTTAAATAAATTGAGTGCAAGGAGAAAAGACATGTTCATACACAAAGCAGTAGATCTGCTGTTCAGGACTAGCAGTTTTCAACTTCTATATGATACAATTAGTTAGAGAAATGGTTACTGAAATCTGGCAAAATAAGTGACATTTAACCACCAGACTACTGCCAAATGCCCATCAAAAGCTCATCAGTGTAACTGCAAAGTTTCCCACTGCAGTCCACCCAGGCTCCATCCTTTGTCAGCTGAAGGATGCTTCCCTTCTTCAGCACTGCAAATCTCAGAGCATCACAGCAATGATGAAAATTTTTAGACAATTTTTCAGATATTCATAAATATTCTGCAAGCGTTCTAAAGCAGCAGTAAGGCAAAGTAATTATGTTAGGGCTTAAACAAGGAATTTGAAAGGTTTAATAGGAAGAATTCCCCAGCATACTTGAATTGTTTGATATCAAGTGTGGAAGGCTTTGAAAAAAGCATCTATAAAATAATTTTTGAAAAAAGTAATGTCAGATGTAAAGACTTTGTTTCACGTTTGTCTGTCTTGGTTATCTACACGACATCAAGCAAACTACACTGGTGGACTTTCTGGAGAATACTGTTCCATGCTTTCCATAGGGAGCTCAAACTTTCCCTTATAATGAACACGACCAATTTAAAAATTGCTAACATCAATAATACATGTAATGCTGAGGAAATCCAACGTCATTTATAAAACTATGTGTTCCCCAACCGGTAATAATACCAAGCACCACATACAACAGCATCTAGTAAAAGGTTTTGGCAAGACTGACAAAAATAGCACTATTAGATCCAGAAGTGCTCTGTTCCCTGAAAGCTAATGAAGTTCTGGATAGTGTATCTATCTAAAGGGTATCAGTGCTTGTGACTTTACACAGCACAGAAAAGGATGCTGTTGTCATGTGCTTCTTGGCTACCCAGCTAAAGTGGGCAGGAAGATAAAAAGACACCCGAGACCATTCATGTGCTTCTCTGGAATACCCCACAGGCACCGTACACAGACACTACACTGAGTTCAGGATAAACACAACTGGACACTCTCTCCCTCCTCCAGCGAGTGCCCTACAGACAGAATAGGGGAAAACTTGCTTTATGGAGCCACTTACTGTTAAATATTTTGAAAGAGAACAGTTTGCATAAATACCAAGTAACAATAGCCTCAACTGCAGCTTAGCTCAGGGCATAAACCAGCTCTTTGTTGGAAAACCTTTTAGAAGAGTTTGATTTATAAAGTTTTAAATGCCCTCATTTCTTGTAAGTTCTAAGGGACGCAGACCCACAGCATCTTTGCAGAATCAGTCTGCTTTTTAGAGAATCAAGGTCTATGAACAATAGCCTCTGATTTCTTACAGTACTTCTGACCCAATTTTAATTCTTATGCAGTCTTCAACATGAATAAGAATTCAACACTAATTACAGCTGCCAAAGCACGTCCCTGAACTAGTGCAGCAGAAGCATACACACAGCCAGGTAAAACATGCTGAACAAACTTCTCCCATGTAAGAAATACACCAGCTCTCTTTCTCTCCACTAAAACATACATCTTTTCCTTCTATTTTCATACAGTCTCCTAAGATCTAACCACTCCATACTTTGTACATGTTTTCTTTCCAACCTTGCAAAAAATTCCCTACTTAGTATTAAATTGTGAATTTAACTGATGAGCTGTTTAGCCTCCTTCTCTAAATCATTAATAAAGATATTCAATCTAACTGTGTCTGATACTTATCCTAAAAGCACTGCTCCCTGCCTTGCAGCTCAAATTACTGCCACATCTACTATTTTTGCTTAGGTCCTTCAGCAAGTTTCCAGTCCACGCAATATTTAAGCCAAAAAAGATTTTTTTCCCAAGTTTTATGTGGCATTTCTTCCAAATGTCTTGCTGAAGTATTTGCTGCACACAGTATTGCTCCATGTGCAAAACACTGCAACTTCATTTTTAAAAGGGAAGAGCGTGCAGTTTGATCTACACATACAAGCAGTATATTGATCACAGCTCTGTTGTTTTCAAGATTGTTAGAGATGCACATTCCAGTTTTACCATCAATATTTTAGATATGAATGGATGTGGAATTAACACTGAGAACTCTCATTGTTAATATACGTGTGCAGAGCCAACTTCTTTGCAGCAGATCCTCTGGCCAGCAGACACAAGCAGCCTGCCGACAGAAGCCTGGACTTCACACTGTGCAGTTTATCCCATGAAGAGCTCGTGGCTGCTGCAGCTAAATTACCTTTAGCACCTAAGCTAGTCAGGTGTTAATTCCATGGCCAAACACCAGTTTGTTCTTGGACTTTGAGACACTGGTTCTGCATTTCTTTTTCCTGTTTTTATCACCAGCCTTGTAAAATTCACTCGCTCAGTCTGTAATTTCAATAGCTAATCCATAATCACTGTTTAAAAATAAAACTACTCTGCATTCTTCTTTCTTTTCAGTATTACTATAAAACACTGGATTCCTACCTACATCTGCAGAACCACTCCATCATTTGAAGCCATCCTGGAACAAACAACATGCTAATAGGGCCCCTCATGGTGCAAAGCCTGCAGGAACAGGCATTATCACATATTATTCTGATTTTACAGACACAGCTGATCTACAGAAAGGTTGGGAAGCTCAAAAATCCACAGTAAATTCGGAGCACACATCAGGTATTCCAGCTTCCAAAAGAAGCACGATAGATGCAAAGCCATCCAATTACTTTGTTCCGAAAAAAGTCTTGAGAATGTGCATGGCAAGAACCCGAAAAATTCACAGCCAACTTCCTTCCAGAGAAGGCATTTATGCATCTATGTCTGTGCTCCTGCATCAAAGTGCCAATTTCAGCGCTACAATTTTACTTTCACATCATACTTGAGACTCACATTTTTCAATTATAGTGGAAATAACTAAAAGCCACAGACAGACTCCACCTTTGTAAGTTCATGTTAAAACTGGAAGACACATGCCAACTTGCATTGACTTGAGAGCCAAATATATATGGTTCAGAGGCCTATACAAGGTGCTACACTTATAGAAATAGAGCCCTCATGCTGCTAGCATTTCATATTCACTAACTCAACATGACCTTAGAAACACAGGCATATATGGTCCGAGACTTCTGATTTCACTGCTTGAGTTTGCAGCACAAAATTCATGCACATCACTGGTACCACTGCATGGGTGGTTAAAAAAAAAAAAAAAAAGCTCACAGTTTAGGAATTCACAACAAACCATACTGCACACTACATTGCCCTCACACCTTTTCCACTGTCCCCCTTCTCTTTTAACCAAAGGAGAGAAAGAATTATAAACAGTTTGTAGGCAAGCCTCCGATTAACACTTGGGAATCAAAATGTATCCAGGCATGTAAGAGCTTAACTGAACAAGTCAAACACAGCAAAGAAATTGATCCCTACATGATGCTATCCAAGCTACAATTCAAAGAGATTGAAGGTCAGAAGGCTCATTTCTCTAAAACCACTAAAATGTGCAGGAACAGAAGTCCTCTTTTGTTCAGCAACTTTCCATTCAATAAAATTCCCCATTTGTCTTCCTTTCCCTAGACTTCTTCCCTCTTGCTAATCAGTGCCAGCCGCCAATTACAACTGACAATAGAAGAAAGTCTTTTTATGATCCTCAGTCATCACTACATAAAACACCATACTGTACCGCATTCTGCACTCAGTTCCTTCTCTCTCTCCAAAAGAAAATCTAAAGCAAGTTTACTGGTATTTTAATCCTTTTCTTGTTCTCAAGCCAAAAACAAAATTATTTCCAATTCTCCCATTCTGGACTTAGGCTGAATACAGAGCACGTACACTGGTCTTGTTGGCTGCAGCTTCAGCTATGTTGCTGCTGCTGCCACTGCTCCTGCTCTCTACCATCTCATAAAATATTGATTTCTGCAGTACATACTCAGAAAGGAAAAAATAAATCTATTTTCCCACAGACACAGCAGATTGGCAACAACATAACATAAGCCTGTAAGCCCCCTGTGTACCACCAGCATCGAGAAATGAACCAAGGAGACAAAGCGAAGAAGGTGGGAGGGTGCCTGAGGAAGAGGGGAAAGCAAACTGTGAAGTACCAGAGGAGTCAGACAAGAAAAGGTGATGACTGGGAAAGACGTGATCTGTTACATATTTAAAATTCTCATCGCAATTGTGAAGGAGAATCATCTAGGTGGGAAAAGACCTTCAAGACCACCAAGTCCAACCATTAACCTGACCTACTGAGCGTCATCACACATCTCTTAGTGCCTCTTCCACACGTTTCTTAAACACCTCCAGGAATGCGGGCTCTCCCACTGCCCTGG
The DNA here is from genome assembly GCA_013396635.1 of Penelope pileata. Classification (NCBI taxonomy): domain Eukaryota; kingdom Metazoa; phylum Chordata; class Aves; order Galliformes; family Cracidae; genus Penelope; species Penelope pileata. The sequence continues at coordinate 692,995 of WBMW01005290.1, forward strand.
GCAGCCCATTCTAATGCTTCACCACACCCTCCATGAAGTTCTTCCTCCTGTCCAGTCTAAACCTCCTCTGGCACAACTTCAGACTCTTTCTTCGTGTCCTATTGCTTATCAGTTGAGAAAGAGAGCTGCATTCTGCATCAGCGTTGCTACAGGACAGCCAGTAATGGTCTGTATGATTCCATTACACTCATTTGCCCAAACAAATTTTGGAATACCCATTGAAACAGTTTAATAATTCCAAATAGTTACAAATACATACAAAGCGATTAACAATCAGCCACAAGTGGGATGAGAAAGTAGTAAAGTGTTTGTATAAAGAGGCTGCACACCGCATGCACCAGGCACAAGGCTACACCACCCATCTCATCCCACCACAGAAGTGTTCTTGTTCCTCAAAGACAAAACCACACAAAAATCTTGATGTGGGGAGGAGAGGAACAGTGTCATACATTAACCTAGTAAATCTGAAACAGTATCAAAACTTAGCAAAACAAATATCCCAGTAGTCTGAAGGAATATCCTTTTCCTCCATGGATTCTCCACTCCCAAAGCTCCCTGCTGTGACTCTAGCATAAATTACATTTTTCCGCAAAGCTCTTCAGGCCCTCTGCAACTCCCTCTACATTAAGCAAGCTCACGAAAACCTGCACTGCTCTGTAGCACAAACTGAAGTGACAGGTCTGCCTCCATCACACACTGACATGGATCCCTGAGGCCAGGGGAAATGCCCAGATGCTTCCCTGCCTTCGCACATCAGTTTCATCTGTCCTTTGTGTGGTCAGGTACAGAAAATGCTGCTGTGCTTTACACCCTTTAAAATACGCCTCTTTGAAGGTGTCAGCCACTGAAAGAGCAAAAAGTCTCATTCCTTGTAGTACTTTATGACTCCTTACAGCTCCCCTTTAAGGGATGGGTCATGGGAAGACAAAGCACTGGCTTCTCCCCAAGAGGTGCCTTTGAGAGCCAGAGCTCCTGGAATGCTGCTTCTCCTTCCAGCACACCCAGGAGCCGTGTATCAGGAGCCAGCCTTCGATAACACGCATCAGGTAGCGCACAAATAGACGCCAAAACACAGCTCCAAGTCAGTGGAGCTTTTTATATACTGTAATGGATCCCAGCGGTGTCAAAACAATAATATTAAGCTCTCAGGATGAAGGATAAGGTATTGGGTCCAGGACACATGTTTGTAAAAGGCCCCTAAATGCTTATTCATACAATAAACCACAAAAGCTCTGATGAAGCTGTTGTTGTCTGTGCTCCGGACTCTGACATTTCTACATGATCCCAATTCTCCCCACAACAAACTCGTATCTGGAGACAAAAAAGGAAGTTAAAACAGAAAAATTAATACTAAGATTGCATCCTATAGTAACAACTCTTTTCCTGGGTATTCTAAGAACCTCCAAAACTTTGCAAAATGTGGTAGAATGTTGTGGGTATGATTTTAACTTCACCTCAAAATGTCTTACTTGTGTCATCAAGTCAGATTCAATCTCTTTTGCACATAGTAACTCACCAATTCCATGTTCATTTGTTCATTACTTGTAATTGGAAGTATACATGATATTTGTTTTAAATGGCAGATTTGAAGATGGTGGCGAGGAGGAAAAGCGAATGGTAGAGTGCTAGGTTTCTGTCTAAACTGCTGCTCAGTTCTTCACTTAACATGAGACAGGCAGGGATCCCACTAACCACACCACAGATCTAGGCACTGAACACGTTTTGTCTACACCATGGGTGTCCAACATTTTGGCTTGCCGGGGCTGCATTGAGTGCAGAGGAATGGTCTCAGTCTGCATATAAAATATATGATAGTTAATGCATATAACTAACAAAAATTTTTAAAAATATTCTTATTAAAACACTAAAATAGAGAGCAAGGGACGCATAAAATTAGTGGGATATTTGTGCTTGTTTTTGTGAAACAAATGCATCAGCGTCTGGGTCGATGGACGTGGTTGCAATTCTTTGTGAGTTCTCAAGGCGTTCGTCAGCGATTTTTGAGGAAACATGACTGTTGCTGTGTTTCACCCTTGGAAACAGTTGTTCATAAATGTACGTGCTGCCTAAAAGTGATGACATGAATAAGGCATGACTGTGAAGTGAGGGGTACTTTTCTCTGTTAAGATAGGTCTTATAGTAGACACTGTCTTTACTGGACACTGATTATGTCTAGTAAAGAGACACGATCAAATTTTTCTTTTAGTTGATGTCTGATTGCAACTCCATACATTCCATCTGAAAACTCGCAGGTAATGTATTTATGTTGACTGAAAATGGAGTCGCAAATAGACAAAAAAACCTGTTTTTTTTTGGAAATCTTGAAACCTATTCTAAAATTTCTTTATCAAAACAGAAAGCAAGGCTGGATATTTTTCACTGCTCACAGGACTGTGTTCAGCCAATGTATCAAAATGCATAACATTATTTGCCATAACCTGAGCTTGCCAGAACTTAAGTTTCATTTCAAACACTGTTACGGTTTGAAACATAGCACAGATAAGTTGATTTTCACCTTGAAGATGCATGTTTAACTCATTTAAATGAGCTGTCAAATTCACCAAAAATGCTATATCTGGGAGCTATTTTTCATCTTCAAGTTCTGGCACAAATTTTCCTTTTGATTCCATAAGTTACTTGATTTCATTTTGCAAATCATAAAATCTTTTTAGCGTTTTACCCTGACTTCTATGATTCTATATGTTGACNTTCATCTTCAAGTTCTGGCACAAATTTTCCTTTTGATTCCATAAGTTACTTGATTTCATTTTGCAAATCATAAAATCTTTTTAGCGTTTTACCCTGACTTCTATGATTCTATATGTTGACAAAACCCTAATGCAATTTTTACTGCTCTGTAGAAATCAAGAGGGTAGAGCCATATTGACTCTACCAGAGTCAATGTCAGAGCAGTTGACAGGCACTATGGGCTTGCCC